>CAUYQG010056143.1:0-24262 GCA_963574415.1 Tarsius wallacei | reverse complement strand
GCTGGTCGTGGCTGCGGTGGCCGGAAGCAGCCACTGCACACCAATCTGGGTGACGGATTGAGACCCCAACTAAAAAAAAAAAAAAAAAAAAAGATTTTATATGAATCAAACTATTGATTCAAGCAGAAAAGATCTTGTTCCCCCAATAAAGAAGTGATGTTATATTTTTAAAATGTAGACTTCGAGGAATTTATCCTAAGTAAATAGTCAGAAATGCTCACACACACTTGTGTGTAAAAATAATTCACTACAGATTGATTTATTACTAGTAAAAACTTGAGAATAATCTAAATGTCAAAGAAAGAAAAATAATGATTATATAAATAATGGGGTCCACATAATGGAATACTAAGCAGCCATTAAGAAGAACAAGTTAGAGCTATATGTAGTGATCACAAGACAGTCATAATAAGTTAGGTTAAAAAAAGAAAGCCAGGCAACCCCTTCAGGTCCTTCTACTGTGGGAGATTTTCTGTCCTCTTAATAAATCCTGCTTTCTAAAAAAGTCATGCCTGTGTATGACTTGTTAAAAATACTTATACAAGCCGGGCTAGGTGGCTCAGCCTGTAATCCCATGCCTTTGGGAGGCTGAGGTGAGTGGATTGCCTGAGTCCGCGGGTTCGAGACCCGCCTGGGCAAGCAAGACCTCATCTCTACAATAAATCAAAAAATTAGCTGGGCGTGGTAGCGCGCGCCTGTAGTTCCAGCTACTCGGAAGGCTGAGGTGGAAGGATCGCCGGAGCCCAGCAGGTCGAGTCTGCGGTGGCCAGGAGCGGCCACTGCACTCCAGTCTGGGCGACAGAGTGAGACTCCAACTCAAAAAAAATAAAATAAAATAAAATAAAAAATAAAAATACTTATACACTTTGAGAGGCTGAGGGGAAAGGATTGCCGGAGCCCTGGGGTTCGAGACTAGCCTGGGCAACTTGATTAGACCTAATCTCTACAATAAATCAAAAAAATTAACCAGGCACGGTAGCACATGCCTGTAGTTTTGGCTACTTGGAAGACTGAGGTGGAAGGATAGCCTGAGCCCAGCAGGTCAACACTGGGGTGGTCGTGATTGTGCCACTGCACTCCAGCCTGGGCGACAGAGTGAGACTTATAAATGCATTGAAGGAAAATCTGAAAGAATATATACAAAATGGTTAACAATGTTTTGATCACATTTATGGAAACAGAAGGAAAGATCAGGTAATGGAGACTTCCAGGTTTACTTTTTATAATTGTGTATTGCTTTAATTATTCAAAAGAAAGCACAGAGTACTTTTATATCATACTAATAAAGATATACACCAAATTTATAGAAACTAGTAACTGGGGAATGTTGATGATATACTACTAACTAAAAAAAGCAACATGCAAAATGGTAACTCAATATGAGCCCAGGCCAAGGTGGCTCACACCTGTACTCCCAGCACTTAGGGATGCCAAGGCAAGAGGGATTGCCTGAGCCCAGGGGTTCAAGACCAGCCTGGACAACAGACCAGACCTCATCTCTGCAATAAATTTAAAAATAGCAGGGCATGGTGGCACGTTCCTGTAGCTCCCAACTACTTGAAGATGGAGGCAGAAGAATCTACTGAGCCCAGCAGGTCGAGATTTCGATTGTGCCACTGCACTCCAGCCTGGGCAAGTCAGAAAAGAAAAAAAACAAACCAAAAAACCAAAAACAATAACAAAAAATATTAGCCCAATAAACTAATATATACATCAATAGGTTCAGACTAAAGTGTGACAGAGAAATACACCAAATATAACATAACTTCTAAAAAATATCTAGATGATAGGATGATTATAAGTGTCTTTTAAAATCCTTTTCAAACTGGGTTCGGTGGCTCAGCCTATAATCCCGCGCTTTGGGAGGCTGAGGTGAGTGGATTGCCTGAGCCTGCGGGTTCAAGACCCGCCTGGGCAGCTTGGCGAGACCTCATCTCTAAAATAATTCAAAAAAAAATTAGCCGGGCATGGTAGCGCATGCCTGTAGTTCCAGCTACTTGGAAGGCTGAGGCAGAAGGATCGCCAGAGCCCAGCAGGTCGAGGCTGCGGTGGCCGGGAGCGGCCACTGCACTCCAGTCTGGGCAATAGAGTGAGATTCTAACTCAAAAAAAATAAACAAAATAAAATAAAATACTTTTCAAACTTCTTAAATGTTCTGTCATGACTTGTATTACTTTTATAATCTGAACAATGTTATTCAAACAAACTGGACTGGAAAATAGTAGTGGAAAGCAGTCACATCCCCTTCTCAACCTGTTTAGACCCAAGAATAAAAGTGAAAACTTCTCACCTTCAGTTCAGAAAGTGTTTGGTTTATAACAATTCCTCTCAGATTTATGAGTACTGGAACAGTCAAATTTGGTTCACATTAAAAATGAACTCTATCCTACTATAGATGAAATTTCATTGTAACTTTATACAATTTAATTCAGTAAAGGTTGGCAGAATTTTATCATTATAAAAGTGTATTTAGGAGTCTCTCATTAGGTAACTCAATATATGCCCTTGATTTTAATAATTCCTGTAGGATGGCGGTTGATCAAACACTTTCATGTGCACTTACCGTGGAGAATCTATCCCACTATCTCCTGCCATGCTGTGATTTTCTGTTCCTTCCAAGTGACTGTGTTCATGTTGGAGATCCTGAGCTGACTCCGGCATATGTGAAGTGTCGAAAAGGTCTAACTTTTGTGGGGAGTATTTTCTCATTTCTTGATTCTGAGGACTCTGATTCCAGCTAGCTGGTTTCTTTCCTGTATCACCAACAGAGTCTTGGAGAATTTCAGCTTCAGAACCAGCTTTACTTGCACTGTAGTAATCAAATATTCTTTCATCAGTAGGTGCTGAGGCCTGTCCACATTTAGCAACACTGTGTTCTTTGTAGTTAAAGCCAAACTGGGTTCCTGAACCTACGCCACAGCTTTTGCCAGAGAAATCAGGTTTTTGGCTTTCACTTGGGTTAGTGAGCAACACAGTGGGTTTGTAGCATTCATTTATTTTAAGCACCTGCAGCTCAAACCTATCCATTTTGCTGTTGTACTCAGCCAGAGGTCTCTCAGTCACTTTTTGTTTTCCTAACTGATTGCCCTTGCTTCCATCTGTAAAGGAACATTGAATGTGGCCAGGCAGCATTTGGCATAAGTCATCATTCTCAGAAAAGTCATCCTCCTCTAGATATAATGAACTGCAGGCACCATCATCATCTTCCACTTGATTCTGATACAAGGTGGCCTGATCATCATCAGAAAGCCCTTCACTTTCCAGGCTCGCAGTCTCTGCATCCTGGACAAATGCCTCTCTCAAAAATTCTTCTGAGTCCCTGTCTTGTCTCTCAGGTTGTCTTAAAGGGTTCACACTGGCTGGGTAATCCAAAAGGCCAAGATTTTGAAACTGGTGTATTGTTTTATCAACTAATCTGCAAGCAAGGGATGTTTGGTCTAACGAGGAGGCACCTGGTGATGGCAGGATAGGCGGCGTTTCTTTGGTCTCCCCTAATCTGTCAGAGTGGGAATGACTTTTCCTCAAGAACTCAGGGATTACCTCATTTTCCCCACAATACACGTCATATCTCAACACGCTATCCATCAAGGAACAGCACTTACTGTCATTTTGCAAAATGCTACATTGAGGGTAATTCAAGGGCTGATCTCTGGAGTCGTCATTGGTGGTTTTGACAGCAGGGTTATGCATACAGATGAATCCTGCTTTCAGTTTCTCATTATGTTGCTCAGCAGACGGCTGTTTGGCTTCACCATCAAAAATTCTTGAGGAATCCAAGGACCTTGACCTCTGGAAAGGCTTTTTTCTTGATCCAGTCTGACTGGGTTTCAGATCGCTGGTCTTCTGAATGTTGTGCCCTTTGGTTATCAGGCTTCCTCGGTGAGACAAACCCTGGAAAGGATTACTGATTCGCTTTTTGTAAATCAAATGGGAGCTTAGCACTGTTGGATTCTCACCAAACAGTTTCTGAATTACCGCTTCATCTGGGCTTTTAATTCTGGGGATGTGCTGGGTAGCTGGGAGCGTGGAGTGTTTCTCCAGTCTAATGCTTCCTGGTAGAAGCTCACTTCCCTGATTCCTGGCTTTGTGTCGATCCCTACGAGAATGGCCCCGCCCTCGAGACTTTGCAGACCGACCCTGTCTTTTCTTAACTCTCTCTTTGGAAGGATACTTAGACCTGATTGTCAGCATATCAGTAGAAGTGCCCTGGCTATTATATTTTTTCTGTTCTTCGTGTTTTTGCATTAAGACAGTGTGTCTGATTAAGTTGTCAACAGTCAGAATGGGGTTAATTCGTTTTATTATCTCATGTTCAACATCTCTAGGGATATTGTCCAAGTTATCTTCATCCCGGACCGGCCACTCTTCAGGTGGGAACTGAGCAGAGAAACTGCTGTGTTCTCTTTTGGGCTTCTCTTTTCTAGATATGCTGCGCCACCACAGACTAAAACCAAACTTCTTGCCTTTTTCTCTGTCTCTTGTGTATGGTAAAGGTTTGGTGCTCTCACAGGTGTGATTCTCCACAGACACTGAAACTGCCCCATTCTGTACCCAAGGTTTTGGCTCCCCAAGACCTTTCTGGCCTTTTCCAGTCATTTCTGCCGCAGTTTGTGGTTCCTGAACATCCTGAGCGCACACATCAGGGAAACACCGGCAAGACTGACAATGGGAAACGGGGGCCGCATTCTCCTGGGATGCCTCTGCGCAGTTCTCCATGCTCACCAGATATGTCGTGGAAGTTGGCACTGGACCACTTTCATCCGACAGGAGGACCCTCTTATTTTCCTGGGTGGTTGTGTTTGTAATGAAGTAAGTCTGAGGAGTAACTATGAAGTATCCTTCTCCAGTGTGATAAATCTTCCTTTCTTTAATCAGAGTTCCCAGAGTGGTATAGAGAATATCTTGAGATGGAATCGCAATGCCTAAAACAAATAAGCATTTTATACGGATAGATTTTGAATAAGAAACATGAATAAGGCATGAAATCAGTAAACTAAGTAATGACCACATGTTTACTTGATAAACCAAGCTGATTGTAATACAATTAATAAGTAATTAAAATGCCCAAGAAACATAATATTCATAATTTAAATGATAGAAATATAATTTCACCCACACAAAGACATATGGCTATGTGAGTGGGTAAATAGAAAAAAATCTGAATTCACTCAAATACAAACCTATTATACATTTAAACTTTGACTAGGGAAAGTATGCTTTTACTTTTTTCATTTTGTTAGAGATGAGGTCTCCCTGTGTTATTCAGACTAACCTTGAACTCCTTGCTTCATGCAGTTTTCTAGCCTTGGCCTCCCGAGTAGCTGGGAATAGAGGTGTGCACCACCACACCTGGCTGAGGAAAGCTTTTTTTTTTTCTTTTGGAGTCAGAGTCTCACTCTGTCACTGAGGCTAGAGTGCAGTGGCACACTCACAGCCATTGCAGTCTCAACCTCCTGGGCTCAGATGATCCTTCCATCTCAGCCTTCCAAGTAGCTGGAATGACAGGCACATGCCACCACACCTGGCTAATTTTTTTTATTTATCGTTGAGACACCATGTTGCCCAGGCTGGTCTTGAACCCATGGGCTCAGGCAATCCTCTTGCCTCAATGTCCCAAAGTGCTGGGATTACAGGTGTGAGCCATCATGCCCAGCCAGAAAGCATTCTTGATGAACAAACATGGGAATTTTAAAAAACCAGTCAGTGTCATGGCTTAAGTGTTCAGAAGAATCTAAAGAGAAAATGAAATCCAGTCTGTGCTTGGATGAGGGCAAACTACCTAACATCTGGATACTGTCATTTTTCAAAGCAAAAAGTAACAAAATAATTTTAAAATAAATTTCCTTTTCCAAACAGTAGGGTTCAAAATTATATTATGAGAACAATGTTAAGAATGTTTGTATAAGAAAAATACTGGAAGAAAATATATCAATATGTTAACACTGGTTTCCTTTGAGAAGTGGTACTGTGAATGGTTACTTTTCTATATTTTCTGCATTTTTTTTTTCTTTTTTTTTTTGAGTTGGAGTCTCACTGTCGCCCAGACTGGAGTGCAGTGGCCGTTCCCGGCCACCGCAGCCTCGACCTGCTGGGCTCCGGTGATCCTTCCGCCTCAGCCTTCCAAGTAGCTGGAACTACAGGCGCGCACTACCACGCCCGGCTAATTTTTTGATTTATTGTAGAGATGAGGTCTTGCCAAGTTGCCCAGGCGGGTCTGGAACCCACGGGCTCAGGCAAGCCTGGTAGTCTTTAGTGGGGTCCTTGACACCAGCAACCTGAGGATTCTGGTACCTTGTGGGGGTAGAAATGGGCGCTTGAATGGAATGCTATGGGTTGAGAAATACTGGGTCTAGAATCAGATACATCTGTGTTGGGATCCCAGCCCCGCTCCTGACTAGCTTGTGTCTATAGTCAAGTCACATAACTTTGTTTAAATCAAGGCTCTCTCAGAGGGATGTAAATGTTTTCATTTTGGTTTTGCCCCCTGCCTACCCGTCCCTGAGACCCAGTTTGGGAGATGAACCTGGCCGGGTTGTGAGAATTAGGGATATATGGAGCATACTTGAGTGTTTTGCATCTAATATTTCTTCAACAGAGGATGGCTATTACCTCTATTATTCGTGAGGTAACCTGGGAATAACTTAAGATGCAGGCTGAGAGCCTCTCAGTCACTTCTGGGACATCTGGGACGAAAGCTCAGATGAGTCTCTCTTGAATTAGTTTTCTGTGGCTTGGGACACCCCAGACCCTCTTTTGCCTCCCTTGGTGGCTCCGGTCTTTCTTTTGAATGAAGGGTGAATCTGAGATGCTGTTTGCCCTCACTGCACTTGGAAGTACAGAGAGAGCTTAGAAATACTCCTATATATGTTTGTACATTTATAGAAAAGTTTCTTTCATTTTAAATGCATACTATTTTTACATATAACATGCACAAATGCACTGCTTTGTGGTGTTTGCAAGAAAAAGAAAAAAGCACTCTACAATCCAAACAAACAGCTTGGCCTCGCGGCAAAGGCAGTGTGGGAGAAAGGCACGTAGCTGGACGGGCTCCCTCTACCTCTGACCTCCTTCGGGCTCCTATTCCAGATCCGTGTGTGGATGAGAGTCACATTACATTGGCCCACAGCAGCCTCCGCCGCTGTCTCGCTTGGTGCCCCCAGCCCCAAGCCTCATGGCTGAGAAAAGACCGGGGGAGGAGCCTCCGTTTGAAAAAGGAGAAAACGACCTGGCCCTCTGCTACTCTTTTTCTTGAGGTTGCCATTCCCTTGGCTCTAGCAGGCGCAGAGAATTTACATGTAACCTCAACACCCTTCCTTCCCTGCCTCTGGTAAGGGCCAACTCTATAGGAATCCCTTGAACAGGCCTCATTTCTGACCTCCCTGTCTCATGTGCACACCCCATTCAACCACTTACCTCTCCATGTGTTATTTCCTTCATAGCACAACCTTTCAAAATCTCGTTTGCTTCTTTTTATTTTTATTTTTGAGCTGGAGTCTCTCTCTGTCCCCCAGGCTAGAGTGCAATAGCATGAACACAGCTCACAGCAGCCTCAACTTCCTGGACTCAGGCGTTCCTTTTGCCTCAGCCTCCCTGCTAGCTGGGACTACAGGTGCGTGCCACCATGCCTGGATATTTTTGATTTTTTTGTAGAGGTGAAGTCTTGCTATGTTGCCCAGGCTGGTCTCGAGTTCCTGGACTCAAACAATTCTCCTGGCTCAGCCTCCCTAAATGCTGGGATTACAGATGTGAGCCACCGATCCAGCCTTATTTGCTTATTTCTTTATTTTCTTCACACCCTCCATAGGGTGTGGGACTTGTCATCTTTCCACACAGTATCCCATGTCCTGGAACTCTGTGTGGTACACAGCAGGCAAGTGACAAGTACTGCTGAGAGAATGAATATATCCATCTAGCCTTAACATTTTACAAAGACTTCTGCCTCGTGCATTATTTCATTTGATTCTCCCCCAAACCAGTGAAATAGACATTTTTATTTGTTCTGTTTTATAGACGAGAAAACTGAGGATCCAGATCTGAGAATGACTTGTCTAAGGTCACACTTGTCTAAGACCCTCTCTTTAGCAAGAGAGGGAGATAGAGTTTGAGCTAGTTCCTGACTCCAGATCCTTTGTTATTTTTGCCAAACCCTGTGATAGTTCCCTCTGTGCCCATGATGGTGTTCTACTTCCAGAACGTTTCCCTTCCACACGCCTCCATTTTACTTTAATGAACTACTTACACCATGTGTTTTTTTCCAACAGGATTTTTCATCTTCCATGACCATATCTCATAAAAAGGCTATCAAAGAGCCAGTCACAGTGGCTCACGCCTGTAATTCCAGCACTTTGGGAGGCTGAGGCAAGAGGATTGCTAGAGCTCAGGAGCTCGAGATCAACCTAGGTAACATAGTGAGACCTTGTCTCTACAAAAAAATTAAAAAAAAATTAGCCAGATATGGTGGTACATGCTTGTGGTCCCAGCTACTCAGGAGGCTAAGACGGAAGGATTGCCTGAGCCCAGGAGATGGCTGCAGTAAGCCTTGTGCATTCTGCTGCATTCCAACCAGGGCTAAAGAGTGAGACTCCGAATGAAACAAGGAAAGGGGTAGAGGGCTGTCAGAGAAACAAGTGTCCTTGTTGTTATAGGCTTAGATGCATGACTTTCCGTCTTTTATTTTATTTTTTGCTACCGCTAAGAGAACTTTGGAAATGATATGAAATGGTCTCTAAAATATAGGGGTTTTTTTGTTTGTTTGTTTTTAAAGCAAGATGCAAAACATTGTGTGCGGAATGCTCCCAGTTGGATAAAAGGGGCCGAGGGAGACCATCTGGTCCAGCAGTTGTGCTCCTTGGTATTTACCCATAGGAGCTGAAAACTTATGTCTGCACAAAAACCTGTGCACAGATGTTTATAGCAGCTTTATTCAAAATTGCCAAAACCTAGGTGCAACCACAATATCCTTGAATAAGTGAATGGGTAAACTCTGGTACACCTGAACAATGGAATATTATCCAGTACTATAAAGCAATGAGCTACCAAGTCACAAAAAGATACGGAGGAAACTTAAATGCTCATTACTACATGAAAAAAGCCAACCTGAAAAGACCACATACTGTATGATTCCAACGATATGACATTCTGGAAAAAGCAAAACTATGGAGACAGTGAAAACATCAATGGTTGCCAGGGGTTAAGGGGGAGTGAGGGTTGAATAGGCAGATTTTTTAGAACAAGGGCTTTTTTTAGGGAAGTGAAACTACTCTGTGATACAATGATGGATACATGTCATTATACGTTTGTCCAAATCTATAGAATGTACAACACCAAGAGTGAACCCTGATGTGAACTATAGACTTTGAGTGGCAATGATGTGTCGCTGTAGGTTCACTGATTGTGACAAATGTACCACTGTGAGGGAATGTTGATAATGGGGAAGGCAGTGGCTGTGCAGGGCCAGGGAGTTTATGGGAAATCTCTGTACCTTCTGTTCAATTGTACTGTGAACCTAAAACTGCTCTAAAAATATAAAGTCCATTTAAAAAATACAAAATTAAATTAAATAAAAAATGGAGGGGAAACTGTCTATGCCTGTAATCCTAACATTTTGGGAGGCTGAGGCGGGAAGATTGTTTGAGGCCAGCAGTTCAAGGCCAACCTGGGCAGCATAGTGAGATTCCATCCATATAAAAAAAAAAAAAAATGAAAGGGAGAGAATACGGATACATGTTTGCTTATATATGCTTTAAATATTTCTGGCAGGGTATATAAGAAATCAGTTATACTAGGGAAGAAATTAGGTGCCTGTAGTCAGGAATGGGAGGAAAACTTTTCAATGTGTACCCTTTTGTTCCTTTTCAAGTTTATATCCTGTGACTGTGCTATCTATTCAAAATTAAAATGGCACGCGGATAGAAGCCATTACCACACCCAGTATCTCTTTCACTAAAGTCTAATTATACAGGTGAGCTCTGAATACCCAGTTTGGGTCTCGCCTGTCTTCCCCTGCTGGCAGGGCAGCAGGATCCAGGAGGGAACTAGGGTCAGGTACTCCGTCAGCTCTCCCACTCTCTTGCCCAGACAAGATACTCACCCTGCAGGGAGTGTGACTTCCACACTGCAAGAGGATGTCTCCCTTGGAGGCTACTAGGCTATGCGCTCTGACTCCCTTCTTTTCCTCCAGTACCCAGAGTTAGAGACCAGACTGGGGCAAGTGCTTGGGAAACAAGAAGAGGTTTTCTAATATTTTTTCCCACCAGGTAATTTGTTGATAGATAGTTGTTAGGGCCATGATGAAAAGAATCTTGGCAAGAGCATGTGACATCAAACAAGGCCAGCAAAGGGAATCACTACTTGTTTTGGGAAAAATTTCTTCAAATCGTGTTTTGTCCCACAACAAGCATCAACACAGAAGAAGACTTTGTGACCAAATGTGTGGGGGCTTCTCCCCACCACCAAGCAATGGACACCAGCTGGGTGTGCTCTAAGTCAATCCGAACACTATCTCCTGAAGACAGTGTCAGATTCCACAAGGCTGATGGCTCAGTCTCCGGGATGTTCCCCTCTACCCAACTAGTCGCTCTGGAACTTCTGACCCACTGGCTTCAAGCTGGGTTTCCCACAACCCCCTCTTTGGGTTCAATTAATTTGCTAGAGTGGCTCACAGAACTCAGGATGTTTACTATTTATGAAGAAGTATGTTTTGAAGCATACCAATAAACAGCCAAATGAAGGGATACACAGGGCGAGGTCTGGGAGAAGGGGCATGGAGATTCCATGCCTTCTCAGGCATATCGCTCTCCAAGAACCTCCCCTTGTTCAGCTGTCTGGAAGCTCTCTGGACCCTGTCCTTTGGGGTTTTTTGGAGGCTTCATTACATACGCACGACTGACAAATGTGTAGAGATGTGATGGGATGAAAAATGGTATGATATACTAACAGACTGAGTAGGGAAGCCTAGCAAAGCCTATCAGTTTAGATTCTTCTTGGCCTCTCCATGGACCAGTACTTTCTTCAGAGTATGGGGTCCTCTCTGGAATGAAGGTCTTTTGACCCACAATCAGATCAGAGTCCTGCCTTGGGCAGGTGAAAGGAGGGCAGGAGATGGTTAGAGAGAGAGATTCTGTTTCCTGAGGCCTGCTCCTAAGACCTAAAGTGCTCTAACATTATAGCAAAAGAGTGTAACAAGGGCTATGGCTATGGGAGTTACAAGCCAGGAACCATGGGAAAAAACATATATATATATAACCCATATTGTTCTTAAAACAACAACAACAACAACAACCACAAACCTGTTCACTCTCCCATCAACTATAAACCAGATGACCCAGCTTGTGACATCCTCATTCTCTCTCCTCCCTGCCCTTAATGTTAGAACCTGCTCATTCCTCTGTGTGGTTCCCACCATCAGTATATATTTTTTTCTCTTTAAGGACAAAATGGTGAGAATTACCCAACTCAGCTTAGGATCTGGTCTCTCTCTCCTGCTCTAGATAACCAGCAAGCCTTCCATAGTCTTCTTAATTTTAAAACTGAGCAGCTTGCGCAATACTTTCAGAATTGATGGCAAGATGTTTTCCTGTTGACTGTGACTCCTTCTCCCCCGGAGGTGAGTGTACACCAGCAGCCTCACCGCTGCTCAAGGATTCCCAGCATCCCCCAGAGATTCCTGAGCCAGCCAACACCAGATGCACTTCAGCGATGGCGAAGCACAGCGCCCTCTCTCAGGCACTGAAAATATGTTCTATTCTCTGAAGAAGTCCAGATTCAAATAAGGGAGGCATACATCAAACTTTAAAAAGAAAAAACAAACAAACATAATAACATAGTGCACTTGCGGCAGAAGCACAAGTGTGCACTTAATTACAGACAGGGAAGCAGATGGTCTCATCCTTGTGGGATACAAAAGAAAATGTCCGCAGCACGAGGTGAAGTGATGGCTCCGATAGGCCCATGGCAGATGGAAGGAAGGCAGGCTTTCTCTCCCGTTTCCTCGACCCTCCCCATTCTTTCAAGGCTACCAAAGTCCTCTGTCATTAGTGTGTCCCAGTCACAGCCATAAACAAAGGAAAGGTCCCCACCTTCTTAACAACTTGAAACACTGGGAGGATAAAAGAAATAGAGTGGAGGAAATGAGATGTTTCTTTAACAATATTTCCTTAGCCACGTCCCGGAATTGAATCTATCTCACTGCCGACAACCTTGTGCTGAACCTGCGGGGCGGGAGTTTCGCCCGGGGAAGTGACATCCTCATCAAGGTTAAGAAATGAACCTGGCAACCGAGAGCTCCACCCTTCAAGTGGATCAGCTTCTCCAATTCTTGAGTAGTCAGGAGGGGTGTGGCACACCCGCTGTCCAGTGTTGCGAGATGTCCCTTGAGGGGGCCCCAGGAGGCTGGCATGCCCTAGAGGAACAGCTGCTTATCCTTGCCCCAAGGGACTCTCCAACATACAGAGTCTCTCCTGAAACTCTGAAATTCTTGCAAATTACAAAACTAAACCTTGTGGATTCATCAAGAAAGGGTAATGACCACTGAATGCTTTGACAAGTACAACTTTTAAAAATTCAGCAGAAACTCATTACTAATTCATTACTAGAATGCTTCTCTTCTGACTCCATCTTCTTTCCTCAGCTGAACGTGAGGATACAGGAGACGAGGGAGGACCAGCATTGAATGACACCTGAAAGCCCATCCTGCTCAGTGGAGGTGAGCCCTGCTCACTGATCCAGGAAGCCTAACCCTAAAGAGGGTGTGGCCTGAGATGGACAGACTGAGGGGTGAGGGGACGGGGCACATGTCACAACTGTAGTACTTCTTTTTTTTTTTTTTTTTTTTTTGAGTTGGAGTCTCACTCTGTCGCCCAGACTGCAGTGCAGTGGCCGCTCCCGGCCACCGCAGCCTCGACCTGCTGGGCTCCGGCGATCCTTCCACCGCAGCCTTCCAAGTAGCTGGAACTACAAGCGCGCGCTACCACACCTGGCTAATTTTTTGATTTACTGTAGAGATGAGGTCTCGCTTGCCCAGGCTGGTCTCGAACCCGCGGGCTCATGCAATCTACTCACCTCAGTCTCCCAAAGGTGTGGGATTATAGGCTGAGCCACTGAGCCCGGCTTGTAGTACTTCTATGAGACACACTTTGCCCTTTAGCTGGAAACGAACCCATAGGTTGGACTGTCTAGGCGCAGAGTGTCTGTTCACACTTTTTACTCTACCCCAATCCTCTATCCCAAGTTTCAAATAACATGCTGGACACAGAAAGATGTTCCATGGAACGCCTGCTGAATTTCATGGGATTGAAAGTGCAGCCAGGGTCCCCTTTCCTTCCCAGCATCTGTAACCGAAGATCTCATTTCCAGCAAACTCCAGACCTCTCTGTGTACCAGGTCACAGGAGTTTAAATAAGACCATATAGCATTAATTTAGTTTGGAAATGATGCTATTCGATGAATGCTTCCAACTTGAGTGTTATTAGGAGGCTAGTGGCCTTTGAGATATAATCCAACTTCTTAGCACAAATACGTCTGATAATGAAACTTGTCTTCTGATCCAATCACACCCCTCTAGCTTATCTCCTTCCCTGCTACATGTCCACTGAATGACTCGGTCCTCTGAGTACACTAGATTCTTTTGGGCTGTTCCTCTGCCAGGAATACCTTCCCTACATCCCCATATCTATCAGACAAATTCCCATTCATTTTCCAAGCGTCTGTTTATGTGTCATCTCTACTAGGGGACTTTTTCTGATGCTCTGAGGTGGGTTAAGCGTCGTCTCCTCATGCACCTCTAGTGACCATTGGTGGTTTCAGGAACTGTGTCATTTATCTTTATATTGTCATAGCTTAGAAAAATGTCTGGCATATAGTGAGCTTTCGGTAAATGTCTATTGAATAAACACCATTAACAGCTACTACTTATGGAGCACATTTTATTGTGTACTGTGCATATGCTAAGCTCTATATGTATACGCTCTCATTTAGTTATGCCAGCAGTCTGGTAAACAGGATATATTTCTCTCATTTTACTGACTCAGTAACTGGGGCCTGGGAAACATAAATAATCTGCCCAAGTAACCCAGCTGCCTAGCAAAGAAGCCAACATTCAAATCCAGAAGCTTTATCAGATTTTCTGTGTGGTCTTTCAGGGTTCCACAAAGGGTTATGAACTACTGCTTTAGTTTAAAATAGAAAAGATTAGGGTGAGAGATTACATTATTTTTCTCACTTGCCCTCCAATCCACACTCTTTGTCGTTTAAGTTTGTGGCTCCTACCACTAGAGGTAAAGTTTATTTTTTGGCCCCTTTGATGTTGGGTTTGGTCATGTGTTTTGCTTCAGCCAAAGGAATGTTGGTGGGTGTGAAGCAGGCACAAGCTTTGAATCTATCAGTGAGATTGGGCTTGTTTTGTACTCTTGCTTTCCCCAGAGGAAGACTAAGCCTCAGGAAGCTGCTGATTTGAGAAGAATGAGACACAAGCAGGTAGACCCAATCCCAACCCACAGCTTGAATGCCAACCTAGCTGAAGTCAATTCAGATAAGTTAAATCAGTAACAACCCACAAATGCCCAAACAATAAATAAATACTTCTGTTATGCCCTTGAGTTTTGTTTCTTATGTGGCATATTTTTGGTAATAGCTGACGAATACAGTTAAGAAAGCAATGTTAGAGACGTATAATATAACAATACAAGAACAAGATTTTCTTCCCAGTGAGGCCTTTTTAAAGGCCTCTATTTTTTAGATACATAGAAGAAAAAGAATTTGTTGACAGTAACTGTGTTGTCCTAGATTGGGTAATTGGGAGAACACTGGAAAATTTTGTTCCTGAATAGCTTAATGAAGAGTCATCTTTCTGGGATAATTTCTTGCAGAGACTCAGATGTGCTGAGAATAAACTAAAGGTCTTTTAAAAATCCCTTAAAGCCCAGCAGATTTTGCTGGCCTGTGATGCTTTAGAAAAGGAGTTCAAAGGATTTTGAGGTCACAAATACATAATTAAAATAAATTAAATGGGCAACATTTTGATCAAGTGACAAAATTGTTCTGTTCACTTCTTGGCAAGATTGCTCATAGGAACAACTGTGCCACCCTATGGTTAAAGATGAAGTATAAACTAGAAACCAAAGAAAAGAAAAGGATTTAGATTCAGAATCAATATGCCTGCACAAACTTCAAGTATGAAGGCTTTCAGTATATTCATATCGCTCACACATACTTCCAGCAGAATCTGCTTTCTAGCAAGTTTCTTCTGAATTCTCAGTTTGAAGAACCCATCACTGGGTATCCCTGGAGAGGATGTCAGTCTCAGAGTAATGAGGTTCATTCCAGGTTGCTCTTCTTGCAGCTTGGTCTTGGCCTCTCTCGGAGCTGCGTCAGCCTCCTCCTCAGACCCCAGGAAGGAGAATGAATGTCTGTGGTCAACCATGGCAGGCTACGGAAGCATCCATTGTATAATAATTGCCTCGCCACCAATAATTCTTTGATAATAATTTTCATGTTGATGAACTCATTGGGGGTGGAGATGGAGATCCTTAGTACTTCAGGAGCCTTTCTTTCTCTACTGTAATTTTTCTTTAGTTAATTGGACAAATTTTTCTCCCTCTAAGCCCCCAAGTGTGGCCAGTGAAAGAATCAAAGAGAATTGTTAAGATTTGTAGCAACACAGCCTGACCTACTTTGGAGCAAGCTCATTCTGGGAAGGAAAGGAGCCCAGATTTCAACTATCTGTTTTCTTTGTGTCTAAATCCTTCACTCTTTTAGTTAAGAAGGGCCAAAAACAGACATTATTTCATTGAGGGTTAGAGAATTTCATTTTCTGTGACTGGTGATAGACTAATAGGCTTGCTTCCCATAAGGGTGAAAGCCATTATGTAAAGGAAGAGATTTTGTAGTTGGGTCGAGAGAATAATGTTAATTTCAGATTTGTTAAAAAGAAAATCAAAACTCAGGGCAAAAATCTTAGCACTTGCTAAAACAGACAAAATTGGAAGGATAAATGCTTAGCTTTTTCCAAGAGTTTTAAAAACAGAGAGGCAGAATAGAACTTCAAATGAATAAATATTACTTGATGGTATTGCTTGAAGTCTCCAGGAGCATCCTCTTAAAAAAAATAACTATTTTAAAAAAACTTGAGGCAGTGGTGGAAAAAAAAATTATTCCTAATCCAGGCAATTAGTTAAATGTTTTAGAATTATAGCATCATTCTCCTTCCTGGTGTCTGAGGAGGAGGCTGATGCAGCTCCAAGAGAGGCCAAGACCAAGCTGTAAGAAGAGCAACCTGGAATGAACCTCATCACCATGATCAAAAGGACAAAGAAAGGGTCAGACTTAACCCCTTTCCAATCAATAAATAACTGAGTATACGACCTTACATATACATGTCTTCTAGAGGTCTCAGAGTCCCTTCTCTGGGAAAGGAGTTTGAGAATTGATCGTGGGATGAGGTTGGGGGCCCAGTTTTCCCTGGAATTTCTTTCCTCTATTTTTCTTTTCAGCAGGGGGTTTTCCCACATGCATTTTCACCTGCCAAGTTGTTCTAAGTCCAAGTCATTCATTCCACTCCTGCTGTTTCCTTTCCACCCTCTCCAGGATGGCACAATGCAAATTTAGTAACAACGGAACTGTGCAGAGCGGTATGTAGCTGGAATCTATACATATTGGGGGATAGCTAACAATCACAGGCTGCTTAGCTTAGAGAGCAAATCGCAGGAAATATCAGGTGCAATATTCTTGTGCAAGAATATTCATGGCTATGCCTCTGCAGGGGCAAAAACATTCTAAATGTTTACAAACCTGAGAACAGATAAATGTATTATGAAAGGTTCATAGTATAGAATACTCTAGATGTTAAAATGTAGATAAATTTAAAAAAATACTTAGTGAAACAGAAAGTTGCAGAAGGGTCCCAAAGTATGATAGCAAGTATATACAGTTTGAAATATGCAAAAATATGCTTACTATATACATGTGTAGTAAGACTATACAAATTGTGTGTGTGTGTGTGTGTGTGTGTGTGTGTGTGTGTGTGTGTGTGTTTAAGTAGGAATTTATTCAGAAGATAGAAACTTTCCTGCCAGTGGGAGGAGACCCAGAAGAGGGTTGTACCAAATTTTTATGACACAAAGAACAACAAATTCAAGACAGTGGCCAACACTTGTGGGGTAAAGCCAGGAGGAAAGGCAGGAAATGGAAAGGAAACTTAAGAAGTTTCATTTATATTTTTATTTCTGAAGTTGGGTGATGGAGACAAGGTACCTGTCTTAGTTTGTTTTACTTTTTTTACATGCCTGAAAAATAATCTTGATTATAATAGAAAAGAAGAGAAAGGAAGCAAGCACCCTCAGTGCTGGATCTGAGTTCCCATCTTAGGGCTGCCTCTCATGGACTCCCCAACCCTCGGCTCTCTAAATCTCAATTTCTTCCCCCAGGACATAGAAAAAAATGATCTTAACAGTTTGGGATTTTAGGCACTGACCTGCAAGAAAGAGACAAGTGCATCTGTCTGTTAGCTTCCTTTCAAGCCTGTGTCTGGATAGGAGGATAAGGAAAAGAGTGAAATCCTAAAATGACTGGCTGTGACCCCAAGTGATTGGCACTTGATTTTTTTTTTTAATTGCGTTGACCTGCTATTTCACACCTGCTGAAACCACTCCAGCTGGGAGGAACTTTTCTGCTCTCAAATCCTTCTAGAGAGAGAAAAAAAAAATCCTACCTTTTCTCTGGGAAGCCCACCTTAGCACTATACCTGGCTATCACTGCTAAGGGGTACAGAACACAAAGAAATTAGACCACAGTCTGCCTCTTTCTCTTTACTCCTTGGCATTTTTACATTAATAGATTCATGGACTTAAGTAAAAGTCAGATATTAAAAATGCCATTAACATAACACTTAAATTTCCTTTAAAAATGGAGACTGGATCTCAGTATGCTGCCCAGGCTGATCTCCAACTCCTGGACTCAAGTGATCCTCCTGCCTCAGCCTCCCAAGTACCTGGAATTACACACATGCACCACCATGCCTGTTTATTTATTTGTTTATTTTTTGCAGGATACTTAATGACTTGACAAAATGTGCTGTATGATGCTAAAGACAAATGAAGATATATAAATATATATGGCTAAATGACAAAGGAGGATATATTAAAATATATGGTACAATTTTGTGCACACACACACACACACACACACACAAAGACTTTAAACAAGTGCATCCAGGCAGTGTAATTATGGATAAATCTAAATTTTCTTCATGCTTAAATGAATTTTTTCATTTTTCTGCACTAAGCATATATTACTGCTATAACCAGATCATCTATGTATATGCATTACTATATATTTTAAGATGTAGTTTGTTTGGGTCTGGAAGCTGCATTTCTACCCCACCCTTCTGGCACTGTCCCCTGTGGTATGGAGAAGACTGGGCAGACTGTGTCAGGCAGCAGGGATGGAGAGTGACCCTCATTGGGAGTCATACACTGAGGCATATTTTCAAAAGCTTGATCTCATGAAGGCTTTCAATGCTCCATTGGCACATTGCAAAGGAAGAAACACATTGCCAAAGCAGACTAAAAATTTTCCAAAGAGTTATAGAGTGGAATGGAGTTGCAGCATGAAGTCTCTGTCCAGGATAAAGTGCCCCAATACATTTCCTTAAGCATCTCAATAGCTCAAAGCCTGATGCAAGCTATTCCCTTAAAACACACAAACATCTCTGTATTAGACTGCTAGGGCTGCATAACAAAATGCCACAGACTGCATGGTTTAGACCATAGACATTTATTTTCTCACAGTTCTAGAGGCTGGGAAGTCCAAGAACAAGGGGCCAGCAAAGCTTGGTTTCTGGTGAAGGCCCTCATCTTGCAGATAGCTGCCTTCTTGCTACATCCTCACATGGCCTTTCTTTGGTGTATTTGAGGGAGAGAGCAAGATAGCCAACTCTCTGGTGTCTCTTTTTATAAAGGGCACTAATCCTATCAGATCAGGGCCCCACCCTTATGACCTCATTTACCCTTAATCACCTTCCAAAGGCCTCATTGCCAAATACAGTTATGTGCCACATAGCAACGGTTTGGTCAACAATGAACCATGTATATTTTGATGGTTCCATAAGATTATAATATTGTATCTTTACTCTGCCTTTTCTATGTTTAGATATACAAAGAACATTGTGTTACAGTTGCCTGTAGTATTCAGCTCAGTAACATACTGTATGGGATTGTAGCATAGAAGCAATAGAGTATACCAGATAGCCTAGGTGTATAGTAGACTATGCCATTTAGGTTTGTGTAAATATACTCTATGATTGCACCGTGATAAAATTGCCAAACAATTCACTTCTCAGTATGTATCCCTGTCGCTAAGCGATACATTGTTATAGAGTCACATTAGGGGTTAGGGCTTTAACATATGAATTTGGGGCAGGACACAATTCAGTCCTTAGCACTAGAGGTGAACTTTAGAGAGAGCTCAATCTGCCTGTTTTTTTGTTTTGTTTTGTTTTTTTGAGGTCAGACTGCCCTGTCTGCCTCTGTCTGGACTAGCTCTTTGAAGAACTGCAAGGAGAAGGGCACAGGCCAATGTAGAAGGAGGCAAAGAGTAGACAGCAGTTGTGGAATACACAGGATAACATCTGCTGTGGGGGAGCATCTGTAAGGGAACCCCACTGGCTTCCTTAGTAAACCACCACCCAATCCCATGCGTTGGAATTGAAGGGAGAAACTACAAGTGTGTAGGGCTGGGTGGAAATTGAGACCCCAAGATTTATCCTTGTCTCTGAAAATCTCTCCCAACTTACTGATAACCAATATGGTGGCCTGGAGGATTTCTGTTCCCTTTTAGCAATTCTGCTACCAAAGATATCCTTGACTTTTCGTCTCGGTTCTTTAGTGTATCCAAGCAACTAGATGTATACAAGCAACTCATTTACCAGGAAGGGGGCTATTATGCTATCTTGGGCATCCAGAGTTGACTTATTCTCAGACTGAGTCATCTTGGAGACTTTCTGGTTGACAACTCAGTGATACCACTTACAATGCTACTTTTTTTTTTTTGAGTCAGAGTCACCCTGTCACCCAGACTGGAGTGCAGTGACATGCTCACAACAACTGCAGCTTCAGTCTGCTGGGATAAGGCGATCCTTCTGCCTCAGCCTTTCAAGTAACTGTAACTACAGGCATATGCCACCTTGCCTGGCAAATTTATTATGATTTATTATAGAGACAAAGTCTCACCAAGTTGCCCAGGCTGGTCTCGAACCCCTGGGCTCAGGCCATCCTCTCACCTTAGCTTCCCAAAGTGCTGGGATTACAAGCATAAGCCACTGTGCCCAGCTTAATGCTATTCTTGAAAAAGGAAATAAGAATTGGCAAAGACTGGTTTTGCTTTAGAACCGTTAATAAAATCTTGAGGTTGATCCCTGCAGATGCCTGTCAGTGTGTTAGGCCCATTACCAATTTGTGACTGCAGTTGAGCCATGGAGATGGTTTACCATCCTTGTGTTAGAATGACAATAACCTTCAAGTGACCCAGGATGAGTCCAGCATCTGAGCATATGGTAGGCTCTCCAAAAATTACTTGCTGAATATATACACGAATACAATCACCAGTCAGGATGTTCCAACATCATCATCAGAAACAATAAGATGAGTTAATATTTACTGTGTATTTACTATGTGTCTAGAACTCTTGAAAGCACTTTTGAAAGGGAAAATCACACATAAATCCCAAACCCACAGATGTCATGTAATCCAGTGATCTCACCTAAAAGCCTTGATGCTGCCCACAGATATCACAGAGGGTTTGGGTAGCAAAAGTTAGGAGGAAGTCGAAGCCCCCAGAACTGTGGTTCGACTCCTGCTTCAATTAAACCAGCATCATTTTTTTTCTATCTTCCCTGTTGGTAGTGTTAAAAAAAAAAGTATCATTAAAAGGAGGATTCCACTGCTAAAATTTGAATAACATTGCTTCATTCAATACACTCTCTGAGAAAATCAAGTGCCAGAGTTTGGATGGGACTTAAATGTCACACAGTTAGTGAGTGGCAGGGCTGAAACTAGGAACTAAGTATTTAGGATAATACTGTTTTGCCACACTCCATCACCTTCCTCCCATGATAATACCATCGAGGTAACAATATGATGATCTTTGGATTAGAAATTGGAGTATAATAATCAAACCTTTATTGAGTCCTCACTACATGCCAGACATTATGGTAACTACTTTAAAAATGTGAATTTATTATTATTATTATTATTTTTGAGTCAGGGTCTCACTCTGTCACCCAGGCAAGAGTATAGTGGCACAATCATGGCTCACCACATCTCAGCCTCCTGGGCTTAGATGACCCTCCCAATACAGCCTCCCAAGGAGGTGGGACTATAGATGCGTGCCACCACACCCAGCTTATTTTTTTAATTTTGTAGAAATGAGGTCTTGCTATGTTGCCCAGGCTGGTCTTGAACTCCTGGGCTCAAGCAGTCCTCTCCCCTTGGCCTCCCAAAGTGCTGGGATTATAGGCATGAGCCACAGTGTCCAGCCAAAAACATTAATTTATTTAATTCTCATGAAAATCCAGAAAAGTAAGTGCTGCTATAGTCATCACTTCACAGATCCAGAACTCAAGTCACCAAGGAACGAAATAACTTGCTCAAGGTCTCACAGAAAGTGTGAATGGAGCCAGGATTTGACGTCAACGTGGCTTCAGAGCTCATCTCCTGATTGTATATTACTCCAAGTCCCAAGACTGAAAAGATTTTTACAATAAAGCAAAGCTACATAGTCAGGCCTTAGCCTGTTCCTCAGCTCAACAGTTCTTTTTTTCTAGTCATCTTATTTTCCAACCTTCAAGAAATGGAAGTTACATAATCCCCAAAGGATATATTGAAATCTCTTCAGGGAAGAATTAGCAGCGAGAGAATTATTTCTACTTCTTAGATGAGGGGTCTTACAGAAGCTTATAGACACAGCTCACCCTTTCTCATCCACAAATGCGGATACAGTGGGAAATTTGTTTGAGTCTCAAAACTTAATTCACCCAACAGTGTGAGCTGTCCATGTGCATGTGTGGTAGAATGATGGTGTGTGTGTGTGTGTGTGTGTGTGTGTGTGTGTGTGTGTGTGTGGTGGGAGGTAGATGCTGACAATGAGGCTAGAGAGATATGCAAGGGATGAATCCTTAGTAACCTTGAGACTCTTTACTGCTCTGTGTTACACGGGTGCCACCAAAGAGCTTTAAGAGAGCAAGTCAATGATTAGCTTCCATTTTAGAAAATCACCTTGCACAATGAAGACTGGATTGGACTTGGAGGTGGGTAAGGCTATTCAAGAAAGTGGAGGAGGGTCAGGGAGTTGAGTTAGGACACTGCTGTGGTTTTCCTGGGAGACCTTGATAGAGATGCTGGTAGTCTATTCAAGCAATGGCAGAAGTGCCTGAACCATATTTGTAGGCAATTCACATTCTTTGATCAATATGTATTAAGATGATGAAAAATAATTTCTGGTGTCTCTTTAGCTCTTGGGAACCCCTCCAGTGTTGATTGAATATATGTTGGCTGAAGGCTCATGGTATGTGGATGCTTGATTAGAGATTTCAAACTACTGACCCCTGTAGTTGGAGGTGGTAGAGGATGAAAATTGACATACTAATTTATCACGTTGTTGATACTGAAGAATTTAAAAGTAAACTACTCAGCTGACAGCATAACTGAATGTTGTGATGGTGAACGACTGCTCAAAAGAAAGGTATGCTGAAAGAGATCCTGATCCTACAGGATTCGTTAGTCTACTGGAGACAAGGGGAACAAAATGTGCAACAGTCGTCTCGTCAGGAGAGACAGCAAATGAAGAAAGATCCAAGTGTAAGCAATAAAAGCTACAGCTGTCCTTATAGTTGATGGTTGGTAAAATGGCCACGACAGGAGAATTACTGGTTCATTCACTAACAAATATTTATTCAGCAGCTACTATGTATCGGTGACTGTGGGATTGCATCAGGGAACAAAATAGACCAAAAAAAGTCCCTCCCAGTAGGAATCTGACATTCTTGGAAACATTCATGGAGGAGGTAGGGCTTGAGCTGAATCTGGAAGGAAGGGGAGTCTTGGTTGGCAGGAAGAAGACAGCATTGGAGGTGGGACAGCAAGTATGACATTCAGACGATGCTTATGGTTGGAAAATAATGAGAGGAGACTTGGGGAATGGCCAAGGAGAGTTGGTAGTTGGGGGACAACAGGAAAACAAATTGAAGGAGGAGCTTGGGGCTGGCCTTGACAACTTGGCAGGGAAGACTGAACTTTACTATAAACTTCACAGAGCCCTGGGGATGTAATGCAAACTTCAAGTTGAAAGAAGGAGGCAGGACAGACAGCAGAGCAGATGGCGGGGCAGGAAAATCTGTGGCCATTTCAGAAATTATTTATCTCTCTCTCTCTGCCCTGTCTTTTTCTCTACACTCTGAGTTTTAAAGATAACGAAAATGTGGTAATTATGTCTGAATGCATAAGAAGAGTAGAATCAGGTGGAAACAGCATACAGTCCTGTGAAAACTATTATGCAAATGGCTTAGCAGTAATGTAGACAGGTTCTTAGAGCGAACACTTAACATTCTTCTCCTGGTCATTTAAATATATTGTGAACTTAAGAATGAATCCAGGCGACTGATGTACTTGGGTGGAATGGGTCCCTGGGCAGGGTTATCTGGACAGATTTCCTCCACTGGAAGTCCCTCACAGGAAATTTAATTTTTAATGGATGATAATAAAGTGGAGAATTAAGATTCAGTGAGAGGGAGGGGAAATGGATAAAGTCTCCAGATTCTTCTCTCTCTCTCGTATTCATATGATATGCTTTATGGGATCTTTCATCATTCTGATATTTGTCATTTATATCCCCTGTGCCCTCTCCTGCCAGATTTATTTGACTCTTACTGTTGAGGAGAAATAAAGCTGCTTATGTCATTCTCTAGCTTGTTCTGCGAAATGTAGAACCCCTGTGATCTCACTCCTTCGCCCAGACTGGAGTGCAGTGGCCGCTCCCAGCCACCGCAGCCTCGACCTGCTGGGCTCCGGCGATCCTTCCGCCTCAGCCTTCCAAGTGGCTGGAACTACAGGCGCGAGCTACCACGCCCGGCTAATTTTTTGATTTATTGTAGAGATGAGGTCTCACCAATTTGCCCAGGCGGGTCTCGAACCCGCGGGCTCAGGCAATCCACTCACCTCAGCCTCCCAAGGCGCGGGATTACAGGCTGAGTCACCGAGCCCGGCTGTGATGATTT
>CAUYQG010056142.1:0-10833 GCA_963574415.1 Tarsius wallacei | reverse complement strand
GTGGACCTTGAACAATTATCATAATATTATAAGAAAGGGATTGGCAGTAGTGGGAAACTGCCAGGGGAGGGAAGGTGGGATTGGCAATTGAGGGAAACTGCCAGGGGAGGGAGAGGCACACCTCATCAACAAGGGTACCTGCATAATGAACATTTGTATACCTAACCCTGAATTATACCCCACATCTTTAAAATAAAATAAAATAAAGAAAATGGGGAGGTAAACTAGTGAGGGAGAGGGAACCAACACTCCCGTCGCATCAACTGTAGTGCATGCCAGGCACAGTGTCAATTAGTCCATGACTATGCTAGAGAGTTTCATGATTCTGAATGATTATGTGTTTTAGTCTGTAGTTGGTAGATATGAGAATCTCCTTTGAACCGCTGAGGAAATGGGCTCAGAGAAGTTCAATCACTACCATAAGGTTCTAGTTAATGGTAGATTTGGAGGCAGGCTCTGGGTCAGCCAAACCCATGCAGTGCTCCCTCCACCTTGTTGAAAATGAGTGCCGATGTGCACAGCGTGGAAAATCACCGTAGCTTTATATTTTACAACAAAAATCCCAATGACAAGTTCACTTATCCAGTATCACACCTAGCGAATTTTTATTTTTATTCACCCACATGGAAAAATGCAAATGAGTAGCATACCTGAATTTATATTTGATTACTTTCTAGTTAAAGCAAGTCATTAAACTGTTTACTCACATTTATGAGGAGAGGATTTGAATTTTTATGTATTCCAGTTAAACAGAGAGCATTTTCCCAACTTTGTGAGCTCTGTGGCAATGACATTTGAGATCTCCCATGTTATGGCAGAGTAGGGGAACAGACCCTCAGGCATTCATTCCTGTCAGACTTGACCAATTTCTGTTGGTTCTGTCACCAGTACAGCAAGGTTTCCTTCATTACCCACCATCACAAGCAAGCAAAGTGGGCTGATGTGAACCTCAGGGATGAATTGGTTTTAGAGAGTTGTCAACAAGGTGTAACTAATTGTCCCCCAAACCAAGAAAGTAATACTATCCCTGGTAACCTTGGTCATAGAGTCTCTACATCTTAGGCATGCTGCTAGGCACTGTACACACAGAATCAACTTTTATTTTTTTTCTTAAAAAAAGCCTATTTTCTTACCCGGATTACCCAGAACATTTATCTGGCTTCCCACCTCTATGTCCTACTGCACCGCCTTACCCAGGTCTTCTCTCTTCATGAAGCCTTCCTTGACCTCAGCCTGGGGTCGGTCCTTCTGCTCTATCTTGCTATAGCTGCTCATGAGCTCCGTATTCTAACCCTGCGCTTAGTTCACTTGACCACAACTGCATGCCCAACTACCTTCAGTTCCCACTAGGTTCGATGAGATTAAAGACCACACCTGTTTTCCTAAATAATTATTTATAAAAGACATAGTTTAGTCCTAATGCCCATTTTATCCCCAACCCTAGTTTCTTGGGAGGTGCTTAATGTTTATTAATTAAACACAATGTGTATAATAAAACATCTCCATTTTAGAGTTGGTGAAACTAAGGCTCAGCAGAGTTAAATTGCCTGAGAAATATTGAGCTACTAAATGTCAGATATAAAACTGGAAACCAAGTATGTCTAAACGCTGTTTCAACTCTATTGCAGTGCCTCAAGAAGTGCTCATAACTTCTCCTAGGACATGATCTGGCTCCAGCCCAAATTTCAGGCCATATCTAAAAAGCATTACATTTTCTTATCATTATTCAACCAAAAAATATTGTTCCATTATTGTATCCCTCTATCTCAAGAATCAGAGATGTGTGTGTGTGTGTGTATGTGTGGGTGTGTGTGTGTGAACTAAGAAAAGCAGCAGCAATGGTGGGTGATGGAGAAGAGGCAGTAAAGTTAACATGTTCAATACAAGGTCTTTGCGTTTATCACACTTTAAGGTAGAAGAGATCTATGTGTCCAATTTCTTGGTTCAGAAAGGAAAATGACTTTCCAAGCTCCTCCAGCTCCCAATAGTAGCAAAGGTGAAACTAGAACCAGGTCTCTTGGTCCTTATATTGTGCTGTCTTACTTGATGACTAGTGAGTCTGCTCAGAGCAAAGATGAGAGAGAGAGAGAGAGAGAGAGAGAATATGAGAACTAAGAAAAGAAGCAGCAATGGTGGGCAATGGAGAAGGAACAGTAGAGCTCACGTTCAATGCATAGTCATTGCTTTTATCTCTGTACTTGCTCATTCTACTTCCACCTCCAGGGATGCCTTCCTTTTCTATCTTCCAGTACCTCTTCCAAGTTCTGTTCCAATTGCACTGCACCACAAAGTCTGTCCTCAATTGCTCCAGTGAAAAGGATTCATTGCCTCCACTGGGATTGGAGTTCTGCCTTGTATTTGGGTTACATATCCATCTTTCTGACAACTGTGATTGCCTGAAAGACCAGGACTCTTGGGGTTCACCTTCGATTCCCCACATCACTGTGTACATAGTAGGGTCTCAACTATGTACTAAACACAGCTGTCTACCTGCCAATATAGGAGACAGTTGCTAGATCTTTCTAACTCTTGCAAACAGATTTTGAAACAGAATTCAAAAGACGTATTTTGTAAGGTATTTCATTCTAGTCACGAATCATTAGTCCAGGCAAAAAATAAGCTATTTAAAAGGACAGCCAAACTGTAATAAGTTAGTTTAGAAATGGATTGGGGGAAAAAAAACTTTTTGAGATTCCCTAGTTACTTCTTCTCAACTCTGACATCTTTGCAAGGTGCTCCTGGAACAAGCTTAGCTGTTGGTCAGCGTCTTCTTCATACTGGCTACTGTTTTTGGATGACAACCTGTCATTGAAATTGGGAAGTCTGCATTTTAAGTACAAGCACTGTGGCCTGAATTTTTCTGTATCCACCATCAAGTCTTTGCCAGATTCCTGCTGCCAAACCGATATTCCAGCCAGTCAAAGCTGAAGAACCCAACTGCAGGTGGTCCTGCAGTCACTGACCAACTAAATGAAATGGTCCAGGATTCCAAACTGGGAAGAAAATACCCAGGGCAGGCACAAATGTTCACAGGAAAGGAAATTTGGTTTTGCTAAGAGTTTCTTCTCTTATTAGCCTACAAAATATCTGGGACTTATTTAATGCTGCTTTCTATGGAAATTTTGATATCTTGGTCACTATCCACAAACCCTTTACTTTTAATTCAACAAGAGATTTTGGTAACAATGAAGTAGTGGGCAAAATGGAATAAAGACAGATGATAAAGATCGGTGTGCTTTGGACAAAGTCAAACATAAAAGAATGAGTTGTTTCTGTGTGGGAAGTAAACCTTCCCACAGTAAATAAAAGTCTATTTTCCCAATCTGCTCTGCTTCCTACAAAATGCACACATTGGTTTGGCACACAGTGATTCCCAGGTTTTCCTGTTCAGCCTCAGTGGCACTCAGACATACTGGCTTTCTTTTGGTTGCTTGAAAATACGATTCTTTCCCCCTGCCTCAGGACCTTTGCATGTGCTGTCTCTTCTTTCTGGAATGTTCTTTGTAGTTTGCTCTCTTTCTCAATATCCTTTTCCCAGGTCAGTTTTTCCTCATCCATCAGATTTTCAGCTCTGCTCCAATGTCACATAGTTTGTTGGAAAATCTCTCCTTAACTATGTCCCTCCTATTCTGCATTAGGTTACATCTTGGTGTTGGGCTCTTTCATGGCATTGTCTACTCTTACTGCAGAGCATTTATTACAGTTATATATTTATCTGTGGAATTATATGATTAATATCTCTTTGCTCCCTGCATGATAAGCTCCTTGAGTGTATGATCAGAGCACATCTTCTTAAAATTGTGTTTCCCGTGCCTATCATAGGGCCTGGCGCACAGTGATGCCCAACAAATATCTGTTGAATGAAACCATCGCATCATTATAGAAGACTATCAGCTATGAAAATAATCCTAACAAGAATCAACTGGTAGCCGGGCTCGGTGGCTCAGCCTGTAATCTCAGCGCTTTGGGAGGCTGAGATGAGTGGATTACCTGAGGTCGTGGGTTCGAGACCTGCCTGGGCAACTTGGGGAGACCTCATCTCTACAATAAAAAAAAAAAAAGTTAGCTGGGCGTGGTAGCACATGCCTGTAGTTCCAGCTACTTGGAAAGCTGAGGCGGAAGGATCGCCGGAGCCCAGCAGGTTGAGGCTGTTGTGGCCGGGAGCCTGCCACTGCACCCCAGTCTGGGTGACAGAGTGAGACTCCCAACTCAAAAAAAAAAAAAAAAGAATCAACTGGTGAAACCTGTGCTACAAAAAGAAAAGTGGTAGAATTGAACCCCAAATCACCAGCATTCCTAACTTGAGTCTGAACTTCCCCAGAATCCCGAAACTCAGCTGGGTGTGTGCTCAGCTCCTCATTTCCTTCAGTGACTTTAAGCCAGAGTATGTTTTGTGGTTTAATTTCCTCTTTTAGAAGCAGGTTCTTTAACAAAATAGCAAGAACCACTGCTGGACTCCAGAATAGCACACACTTGCTGGCCTATCCTTGGAAGGCTAGCCACAGACATGGGGAGATTATTAACACAATAAACCATAATTCTGAAAATTTGTACTCAGGGACCTTTTTATTGCCTGGTTGGGGACTATTTAATCTATGGTTTGACTCCTTGGTTACTGGATTACTTGGTTACTAAGTAACCAGGTAATTGACACAGGAACCACAAGGATTTACAAAAGATGCTGTATCCAATATTATATTTTATGAACTTAGTAAAAACTCTAGTTACATATTTAGAGTTTTTAATGAAGTTTATGGCATTTTAATATCCACATTCCATATTATAACCAATTTCCTAACAGGCTTAGGTTTCCTCATAATACTGGCTCTGAGAAACCTTTTTAAAATTTTGCCTTTATTGATAATTTTTTAAGAACTCCCCGACACCACATAAATGATTCTAAAATTAAAATACCTGAAAATGTTTCCATGAAGCTCATGTATATTCTAGGCCTTGTTCTCCTATTACATTTTCTTCTATGATATGGTGAAGAGGTTTTTAAATTTGACACTCAAAGGCTTGTGTTTGAATTTCTTCTTCATCATTTGCTGTGTGACCTAACCATACCATATAATCTCTGAGCCTCAGTTTCCTCTTCAACAAGAAATAATTATTCTTCAACTCACAAGGATGTGCTATGAATTAAGATGATATATGAAACAATTTTATGAACTATAAACTGCCATACAAATGTTTTATTATTAATAATAATATTATAGAAGTGTTCTACCATTCTTATTAATGCGTTCTTACATTTCTGTCTTTGATTCCATATGTACCATAACTGGTACATATTGGAACCATATTCCAATAACAGCCATATAACTACTTTAATGTCAATGCCAATCTCTTAAAATATAATTTAGTTCAAGTACCTGCTTCCAAATCCTAATTTGGAGTCCAGTTGTAAAGGAAGTGCCAGTCTCAATGGTTTTTGGCGTCACTCTATTCAGACCTAACCTTGACTTGTGACGTTTTATCACACATTGCATTTCATCCTCAAGCTAGCCAGACAAGGAGGCAAGTCTTCCCTCTCCTGGGGTCAGAACCGAGGGGCAAGTTGCCACTCCAAGGTCATTCCTTTGCCACTGCTGGGAAAAAGCACTTCTGGGAGACAGAGTTTAGAATGTCCACTTCTCCAGAGTTACAGTCCTTCCCTTGCCATTCCATTTGTTTTAAGGAGACACAGGCTGTCATCAAAGGTCAAGAAAAAGGAGGCTTGGAGTGTTAATCAATTTTTCCCAAGCTCACGTTTGTATCTACAAATTGGATTTCTTACTGGGTAAGTACCCAACTTCATATATTTCCCTCCTTGGAAGGAGGTGGACATTTAGCAGTGGGACCCTTTGGTATCTTCAGTGAATAGCAGCAGGTCCGGAGCTGAGGGGCCTCTTTGCAGGAACTATATGAGTTGTTTTCAGCTCCCTAAGGCAGCCTAAATGGTAGGAACTCGTCAAAGGGCCTACACAAGAGTAGACACCTCCCCATATTGTAGTTATCCCATGCATTATAAAAAGCAAATGGGACTGACAGTTGTATGTACATTTGTACATACCTCTTCAGAAGGTAATATGTATTTATTTTATTTTATTCTCTTCTAATAATCCCTAAAGAGGGATATTATGATCTACATGAGGAAACAGAGGTTTAGAGAGGTTAAGTGGTTGGCTTAAGTTCACATAGCCAGAAGTGAGTAGAAACAGGGCTTGATGAGGTTATTAAGCCATTTTCTGTCCACTCCATCACTGCACACTTCTTAATTATGCCAATTGCCTGTTAATTTCACCTTCATATCACAGTCCTCCCAAATCAAACCTTTACCCATAACCACATTCCAAGAGTTCTTATTGACATGAAGCCCTACATAACAAGCATTTTAGATAATTTTTTCCCTTTCTAAGCCCAGTTGAAAATATCTTGCTAAACCCTGGCTGCTACTTAATTTGTGAAGAAGCCTAGCCATTCTTTCTCTGCCTCTTTTCTTAGATGACAAAGGAGCTTCACAAAATAAGGCATATTTTCCAAATGAAGTAATTCTACTACTGTGATGATGCCTCCCCCAAGCAATTCCACTGCAGAGTTAAATCCTACTGACATTTCACGTTCCCCTGCTATTTTAGAAGTTTATATAATGCCAGAGTAAACTGTCGTCTCTGGGAAAACTTTGCAGAGAGAATGGGGTTTCAGGTTAGAAGAGAAAAGTAGCAACAGATTCTTTGAGATGCATCTCAGTTCTAATAGCAACGACATCATTTATCGCACATGAAGTCAGAGCAGTCTGACTTTGCCACGTTGATTCTTAAAAACTGATTTAAAAAATTACTGGTTGAACAGTGTGTAAGAAGAATGCCCTTGAACAAAGCTTTTATGCCAGTGTATCTCATTTACTTCCTGCATCTCCTCCATGGCTTTTGTGCATTATTTTAACACGATTAAAAGAATGCAGCATATTATGAGCATGAAAAGCAGAGGGAAGAGAATGAGGTACCCCGGTTCACCTTGACATTTCACATCCAAGCAAGGTCCACATCCAAGCAATTCACATCCAAGCAATGTCCACATCCAAGCAATGTCCAGCCTTCCCCTGAGAAGCACTTGAACCCTGATTCTCCAGTTAGACAAGTTCTCTGGGGTTGGGAGAGAAGTGAGTTACCCCAGAAAAATTCCTCTGAAGTGCAGAGCCCCAGGCGAGCCCAAGTGAGGGCTGCTTGTACAATGAGCTGGCCTAGCTCTCAAAGGGAACCCCAGACCTGGGAGTGTCCGGCCCCTCAAGCAGCCCAAATGAGAGTTGAGCTAAAAATAGGTAGCATATGTGAATTTCTACAATTTACAAAGTTACACTGCCATAACAAGAGCCTCTCCAGCAGAAAAAGAGACCAGGTTCTCTCTAATTCTTGAAGATCCAATTGTACTGAAAAATATGTAAATTCTAAAATAAGTTTTATAATTATAACATATTTTCATTGTTTACACTTAACAAATTAGGGTTTCTAACAAACACATGCACACACACATAACACAAATGTCATCCTTTCTGATTGTGTATTGAGAAGATAATTACAGATTGTTAAAAATAACATGTATTAGGCTTTTTAGGCAGTATAGTGCAGTAAAGGAGCACAAGTATACTATCATAAGCTGATTGGCTTTTTATTCCCAGTCTGTTAGCATATTATGTCTCTGTGTCTATAGGTGTACATTTGAGAAACTTCTAGAATGTTAGGCATGCATGAGCAAGTGTCTTCTTGTTCCTACTGTCAGTTCCAAGATGGTCGTCCTTCAATGGCACCAGGAGAAACTTCTTGTTGTGTTACACTTCACAGATTCTATTTCAGGACCATCCTGTGGTCTAATATTCTTGAACAGGCAGTCTGATGCTTAGGTAGGGAGAAATATATTCTTTCAAGTAGTAGTCTGGTATGAATAGCTTAATACACTCTTTGATAGAGTGATAGGCATGATGCAGCAGAAAGACCCAATGTCTAATGTTAAGTGTTGTTTTAGGAGAAACTATGATATCTAAGCCTTTGTATAGCATTTTATGTGATTTCGTCATAGAGTTATAAATTTCAGGCAATCAGAGTGGTAGCCTCAACCTTCACCTTCTAAGAAAATCACCCTTTGGATTTAAATCCCCAGTAGTTGATTGAGGTATCAAATAATCCAAGTAGAGATCAGAGACAATATTTTTTTCCTGAAAGATAAACACAATTTAATGAAATGGCCTACTTAGTGAGATCAGTTCTCTTTAAAGAGCTAAGAATCTTGGAGATTCCTATAGAATTCAGATCATTGGTTACTTTATCAGTTTATGATAGTTTGGCTGTGAATAAAAAAAGTTTTCCTAAACTACTTTAAACAAAAAGGATATGTGTTATTTCATTGAACAGAGGCAATGAGGCAAAGTGAGCTACAATTATAGCAATGACTGTCTTTGTTCTGGACTATGTTTTCAAGAATATTTGTCTCCCTCTGGACTATTGGACAGGCATGCTAATTGCCTAGTATTCAAAGATGTATGTCCCTAGAGGTAAGCTCAGGATTTCTGGTATGAATGCTGGTATCATCTGGCCCGCTTCACATCACTCTGTAGGAATTGGGCTTGGGGATCAGATGCAAAAATGCTAATGCTCATGCTGGTTGCTGTGCCATGAGTAATAAGTTCTTTTGTCTCTAACCCAGGAGACTTTTGTCTTCAGGTAGTATCCTTAAAATTGTGGTAGTTAAGTTTTTAACTTACAAATGGAATAAAATCTCAGATCCTTCAAAATACTTGTGTAATTACTTTTCTTTCAACTAGATTTTGATATAGACTTGCTATGACTGCCTTTAACTCTGTGGCAACAGAATTTCCTGTTTAAGGTCTGCAGAAGAGAAAAGAAATCGCTCCTTAATTATAGAATATTAGCCCTCACTTTCATTCTGACCAAGTCAACATAATTCATGAGCCTATCCCCAGAACAAAACAGTTGCTGGAAGAAATATAAGTGCTTATTGCTTAAACTTAAAAGTGATTCCTAATCACTTACCATAAGGTGAATCTAGCTTCTCCCGAGTTACACAGAGTATGCAGTGACTGGGAGGATACCTGAATAAAATCTGGAGTCTGTTAGGCAGAGAAGGGGGTCATAAGTGTTGAACAGGCAACCAGAAACCTCCCACAGAACAATTGTGACTGAGCTTCCCATTGTTGTGTACCTCTACATCCAAATTGATCTATCCTTTCAGAAATTTGTTAGCACAAGCTCTCTCCTACAACATCACATGGGACTCCGCCAGTTGTTCTTTCCAGATGCTCATATTTCAAGCCAATAGTTATGAGTTTAAGCATTAAGGGATCTGGTTCAGATCATAAATGTTATAAAAATCAACCTGTATGGATTAAGTGCTGCCACAGTCTATAACTGCTAAACGAGGGTCATGATTTCAGTTTAGTTAATAGACTCTAATACACTAAATGGTTTTATGAAACCCTAGTCTTAGGCATTTATCATAAGTGTGAAATTTTATATGCTCTTGTAGAAGACTGGCAAGTCACACACAATTCTGCCTTCTGCTCATGAAGGAAGGTGGAATGTTAACTGAATGCTGACTTGGGCAGTCATGTTTCTAGGAGACAGGGCTGTACTGGCCTTTGAGGGGCCCAGTCATGTCACAGAGGATCACAACATCTCCAGGATGGGGGTCGTACTGATAAGTAGTATGCTGCTTTACCTACATTGAGGGTTACTAGACATTGGGCCCATGTTTTCTCTCTGAATCCCCAACGATGACTAGCGTGAACTAGAGTGAGGTTGCTCATAATCCAGGCCCTGTATTGGCTCTTGGAGAGAAAAGTGTGGTTCAGCACGTTCAGGTTCCATCTCAAAGATTGGTCAGTAAACTCAAAAAGACATTCTTTCCACCATAGAAAGGACTGGAGCTTAAAAATACTCCTTAATGCTTAGAAACATTCCAGCTATTCCACCTCCTCTCTGTGAGACCTGGAGAACATGATTTTACTTCTTTGAGCGTGTTCTGTCATTGTCCCTAAATAGATAATCCCTAATGAGATAAATAGATAAGATCATGTATATGAAAGAAAAAATATCTCCTAAAACAATGTCTAGAGCATGATAGAGACCCCATAAATGTTAACTCCATTTAACTAAACTCAGATTGTATATTGATAGGCAAAATAAAATTTATAGTTAAAATTGGCATTCCATCTTTCTTAATTTAGATGCTATAAACACATACTCTTATCCCTCCTTTCATAAAGATGACCTCTCCAAGTTATTTTACAGCCCTAAAAAGGATTTCATCTGTTTTGGTATCTGAAAAGTTGCTTCTTCATAACAACAATAAATGAATTAAGTATGTACTATGTGTGGTAGGTAGAATAATGGTACAGCGACAACGTCTACTTCTGAATCCCTGGAACATGTGAATATGTTACCTTACTGGAAAAGGGACTTTGCAGATGTGATCAAATTAAAGACCTTGAAATGGGAAGATTAGCCTGGATTATTCAAGTGGGCCCAATATTGTCTTATATATGGTCTTTAAAATCAGATATCCTTTCCCAATTGTGGTCAGAGGAAGTTGGAACCATGGAAGAATTGTCAGAGAGATGCAATGCTAACAGCTTTAAAAACAGAAGGGTTAGCCGGGCTCAGTGGCTCAGCCTGTAATCCCGCGCCTTTGGGAGGCTGAGGTGAGTGGATTGTCTGAGCCCGCGGGTTCGAGACCCGCCTGGGCAAGCAAGACCTCATCTCTACAATAAATCAAAAAATTAGCCGGGCATGGTAGTGCACGCCTGTAGTTTCAGCTACTTGGAGGGCTGAGGCGGAA
>CAUYQG010056138.1:0-21901 GCA_963574415.1 Tarsius wallacei | reverse complement strand
TAGGCTGTTGATTTGTGATCCTTCCATCTTCTTCATGTGGGCTTGTAGTGATATAAGTTCCCCTCTTATTACAGCTTTCAAGGCATCCCAGAGATTTTGGTAAGATGTTTCTTCATTTTCATTTGTTTCCAGGTATCTTTTGATCAGAGATCTTTTTTTCATTGTAAGAGGTAACAAAATATGGACATTGTCGTTGTCCTTTCATACTGGTTTTGTAACAGAGACTTATTGAATATATTGTTTATAAGTTTCTACTCCCATCTAAGCAGTTTTCCAAGTCATTGCCTTAGGTATCATTGAATGAACATGGTTATAGCTATCAGAAGGCTTTAAGTAATGAATGAAAGACATTGTTCTGTTCTTATTTTAATACATACATAGGACATATAGTGTTATTCGATTTCCACCAAAGAAAAGGTCAGTGAGGAGAGACCAATCTTTGGAAATGATTAGCTGGTCCTGTTTTTCAGTAACATAAGAATCTAGAATCCTTTCTCCATCAAGAATTATTTACCAAGTGCAGATGAAGGAGGAAGAATAGATCGCAAGGAAATAAAAATCATCTTTCATCTACTTTTACTTTCATTTGTTTTGTTTTGTTTTTTTGAGTCAGAGTCTTACTCTGTTGCCCAGGCTGGAGTGTAGTGGCATGCTCACAGCCACCGCAGCCTCATCCTGCTGGGCTCAGGCAGTCCTTCTGCCTCCACCTTCCAGGTAGCTGGAACTACAGGCATGAGCCACCACGCCCAGCTAATTTTTTGATTTATTGTAGAGATGAGGTCTTACCAAGTTGCCCACGCTGGTCTCCAACCCCTGGTCTCAGGGAATCCTCTTGCCTCAGCCTCCCAAAGTGCTTGGATTACAGGTTTGAGCCACCATGCCCAGCCTAACTTCCACTTATTAAAAAAAAAATAGAATTATCTGTTTTTTAAATTAAAAAGCTTAAAACTTTATTGAAGAATCCAAATAACAATACAGACTAGATCAAAGTTTTACAACCAGGACGTTAAAAATAAAAGTTAGATTATATTTTGGGGTGGTGAAAATGTGGAGAATTGGGCCAGGAAGAAAGACACAGCATGAAGCCCTGAATGAGAGATTCAGAGCAGTTGTGGACAGAAAGACAACCAGCAATCTCTACCCAGTCCACTCCTTGTAGTTTACACAAGACACAATGTCAGGCCTGTTACCTTCTAAGTCTCACAGGAAGACTAAACGTTCACAAATAAGAGAGCTTCAAGGCCGGGCACGGTGGCTCAAGCCTGTACTCCCAGCACCTTGGGAGGCCAAGGCGAGAGGATTGCCTGAGCCCGCGGGTTCGAGACCAGCCTGGGCAACGTGGTGAGACCTCGTCTCTACAATAAATCACAAAAATTAGCCGGGCGTGGTAGCGTGCACCTGTAGTTCCAGCTACTTGGAAGGCTGGAGCTCAGCAGATTGACGCTGGGGTGGCCGTGAGCATGCCACTGCACTCTAGCCTGGGCGACGGAGTGAGACTCCAACTCAAAAAAAAAAAAAAAAAAAAAAGAAAGCTTCAAGACTCTTGTAGCCTGGTTTCTTGCTTGGCAGCCAGTCCCTCCTTCCTCTATTGCCATTATATCTGCTAGCCTGGAATTTGTTTCTCTGTAGTTTCAAACTGGGTTAGTGGAATCCAGAGACGGTAGGTGGTGGGATTCAAGTTTTCAAATATTTGCTTCATTTCACAGACAGGAAAATGGAGGGTTAAGTGAGTATTTCAAAGTTTTACCCTGGTTAATGGCAAAGCTTTATAGAAGTAGAGCCAAGTCATCAGGCTACTCTTTTGTGTCTGTCTGTCTGTGTGGGAAGATGCCAGGGATTCTTCACAGGGATATTTAACCCTTTCAGGATCAATTGGCAAGAGAACAGATCTGGCTTTAAAGAAACTTGGTGGTTTCTTTGTTGTTTGTTGTGGTGGTGGTTGTTATTTGTTTTCCATCTTTTGGGTGCAGGAATGGAACAAATAAACATAAGTCCAGAAATTAGTGAAGTAAAGAAGCAAAGCAAAGGATTCTACAGACGTTAAAAAACAAACAAATATGACAGAGTAGAAAAAATAATACAAAGCGGGAAGGGTAAACAACATTCAGTGTTTGTAAGGAGGAAACACAGTAAAAAAGATATGGTAAGTGTAGGAAAATACAGATTTAGAGAGCCTAGCAATCAATAGAACAGAGTCACAATAAAGGTCCTGTAAAACCCAAATAAATGATGAAAATAGAAACTAAAGAGAACTTGGTCAAAAGGGATGAAGAATTGCCACTGGTGAAGTATTTGCACTGGTGGAATCATTGGAGATTTGACCCAAGATTTGCAAGAGGAAGAAAACTGTGAGCCAGTTGCAGTTATCTGAGAAAGGGAAGAGGAGTCTATGGAATGAAGGCAATATAGGCAAATATTATTGTCTTCAAATGCCAGGAGAGTCATTGTTATGCAATGGATAGAAATTTGTTCTGGAAATTGAAAAGGATATCTCCTCATTTTTTGCCCTATTCTTTTTGGGATAGTAGAGGAGAGTAAATCTTAATGAGAGAGAGAGACACAGTAGGGGCTGGGAGATTTTTAAGGACTGTTAATATAGCCTATTCACTGGGCAAGTTGCTATTTATATGGACACCATTGACTGCCCCAAATGCACCTTTGCATTTGCATGTAAATGCCAGAAAATCTACAGAAAATGCCTTATTTGCCTGTGCTTTATTTTCTATGACAATGTAATTATTCTTGAAAGAATTGACTCTTAAATATATCTTTCATTTAAAATTTAATGTGACAAATCCAGTTGCTGATGGTAGAAGCTGCTCATATCAGTCTTCTTGCAGATAACATTTATTACTCTGGAAAAAAGATAAAGCACAATTCTGGAAAGCATTGGACGTTGACAAAAGCAGGCTGAAACTAGAGGAGATATGATCCCTAAAAAGAGAGCGGAAATCTAGGTGAGGTTCACATTTCGCCAGATGTTCCCCTGAAGGCTCTCTTCAGTTTGCTCAGACTGTCTAGATACAGCTTAAGCAGAAAGTAGCCGTCCAAGTGGGTTGGCAAGTCAGAAGTAAGAGATCTGGGTGTCCAAGTAATTGGCAATTGTGGAAGAAAATCCCAAAAAGAAGCAACCACAAAAAGGAAAGTCTTAAAATTTGCATCCTCTCAATCCATGGGTGAGTCCTCAACTGCAAAGGAATCTAGTAGAAAATAAGAGCTGAGAGGCTAACCAGAGCTGAGCAGAGATTTCTATCATTGCCTAGTTCTGGAAAGAGTTTAAGGTTCAACTATGTTAGAGGGGCTTAGTAATCACCTTGAGTTTCCTATAAAACTCCAGAAGGACCACAAGAAAGGTAAGGTCCATGTTCCCAGACTAAAAGTTATACCCTGGAACTAAGGGTAAAACTGGAATAGACATGCTGTGACAAAGCTTAAAACAAAGTCTCCACAGAATCAAGATGATTCATCAGTAATTGAACTATTACTAGAACATAACTCAGAGGAAGATAACATAATACAGCGTCTCTACAACTTATTATCCAGTATATAATTAAAAACTACTAGACATGACAACAGGCGGTAAACATCCAAAAGTAGAAGATTCAAAAGTAATCCAGGTTTGGAATTAGAAGACCATGAGCTTATAATAACTATTATAAATACGATAAAGAAAATAAAGAAAAAGATGGATGTAAAAGATGAAGAGAGGAGGAATTTCTTGTTTTTCACCTTTAAATTTTTTATTTTAAAATTGTGGGGTACAATTCAGGGTTAGGTATACAAATATTCATTGTGCAGGCACCCTCGTTGATGAGGTGTGCTCCCCTTCCCCAGGCAGATTCCCACTACTCCAGATCCCACCTCCCCACCACCCCACGCCCCCGCTGTTTCCACTACTGTCAATCCTTTTCTTATAGTATTACAATAGTTGTTCAAGGTCCACTTATGAGTGAGAACATGTGATACTCATTTCTTTGTTTCTGTGAAAGATCACTCAGTATTATAGACTCTTAAGTCCATCCAGGTTGCTGCGAAGTTCATGATTTTGTTCTTCTTTATGGCTGCATAATATTCCATGGTGTATATGTACCACATTTTTTTTATCCAGTCCTCTTTTGATGGGCAGCACGGTTGGTTCCATGTCCTCGCTATTGTGAACAATGCTGTGATAAACATACGTGTGCAGGTATCTTTTTTATAGAGTGATTTGAATTCTTCTGGCCATATTCTCGGTGGGGGGATTGCAGGGTCATATGGAAGGTCAACTTTTAGAACTTTTAGAATCACCACACTGTTTTCCACAGAGGCTGTGCTAGTTTACACTCCCACCAACAGTGTAGAAGTGTTCCCTTTGAGAGAAGGAATTTCAAGAAAGACGAGGAAACTCTTAAAAAAATAAGTGATGGGAATGCTAAAATGGAACATATGAAAAATATTTTGTAAAGAGCTAACAATAGATTAGTACTAAAGAAGAAAGAATCAGGTGATTTGAAGACAGCGGAAGCGTTGTTTTAAAACATTAAAAAAAAAATTACCTGTGGGACAATATCAAGAAGACTGGCATGCATACATGTAAATGAGTCCCAGAATTAGAGAGATTAGAGAAGACAGAAAATGGGTCATAAAATAGTAAAATAAATGTTGACTGACAATATTCTAAATTTGACTTAAACTATTGGTTCTTAGGCCTGAGATACTCAAGTTAACCTAAAATAGGATCTATACAAAAAACACCTAGGCGTATTATAGGAATGGTAACTGACTACTCATCAAAAACAACTGAGGCCACAAAAGAACAAAATGACATCTTCAAGTGCTGAAAGAAAAATCTGTCAACATAAAACAATATCAAGCAAAAATATCTTTCAAAACAAAGGTAGATAAGTAAAAGTTAATTTTTTTTTTTTTTGCCACCAAAAAATACCAAAGGAATTTCTTTAAGCTGAAGGAAAATGATATTGATACCCAGTGTAGTACGGTGCAAACTTATGGATTCTTTGGCTCAACCCTGAAATCATTTTCAGAGCGGCCAGGAAAGGGGGAGCAGGGAAGGGAAAGACTCATCCTTTTGCTCTTAACTAAAATGCTAGATACATTTTTCACAATAATTGATATGCTAAAGAGGGTGGGGCGCAGGTGACCACTGTGGAGAGATTGCCATCTCTCCACCTCTGATGAGAGAAATGGGAGGGAGGGTGGTCTTTATCCAGAACACACATTCTGTCTTTGTAGGACACTTTTTCAGTTTACAAGTCCACAGACTTTTTCAGTTCACAAGTTCATGAGCTAAAAATGTGGTCTTGTTATCTTTTCTATGGCTTTGCTTAGTTAAAGGAAGCGGGGGTGGTATTCAGGCTTCCACCTTCAATAGTAAACCTTAGAGATTTTTAGTGTTTGTTATGCTAAACCATGAACTGAAAGGTTGAGCTGTCCTATTCTTACATCTGATGGGATTTTCTTTTGATTGGCCAGCTGGGGTAGTTAAACTGGTGGGTTCACATTCCAGCCTGGCCTGGAGGACAAATATAGTAAGACAAGTATCTGAATGCTTCCTAAAACCTGCCTGCAAGAAATGTATCTATCTACTCCTAACCTGTACTAGCTATCCAGCCTCAGTGTCAGATAGAAATACAGTTCTGAAGAATTGAAGGAAGATTATTAGAAATTATAAATAGGCTGGGCACAGCGACTCACGTTTACAGTCCCAGCACTTTGGGAGGCTGGGGTGAGAGGCTTGCCTTAGCCCACAGGTTTGAGACCAGCCTGGGCAACTTGGTGAGACCTCATCTCGACAATAAACCAAAAAATTAGCTGGGCGTGGTGGCACGTGTCTGTGGTTCCAGCTTCTTGGAAGGCTGAGGTGGAAGGATCATCTGAGTCCAGCAAGTAGAGGCTGCGGTGGGCCGTGAACATGCTACTGCACTCACACCTGGACAACAGAGTGAGACTCCTACACACACACACACAAAAAAATATATGAACGTCAGGGACACATCACCGAGTCCAAGATGATAAAGACACGCTCAAGGCCACAACTGCACATGCATGGAGGTAATTAGAGCTTGTCCCAAAGGTGCCTCCCTCCATAAATTCCTCCTGACCTTAGAATGGGGTAGCTCTTATCAGCAAGACGGTACCTGGGATGGGTGGAGAGAGACCCAGATGGTAGCCAATTTTATTTCCCACTCTTCCTCAGCTACAAGCTGCTGGTCTTATCAAAAGCAGCTTTCTGGCAACAAGTTCCTCAAGAGAAGGAGGAAGCTATTCAGTGCAGTGGGCAATTATCTTCTATCTCCCTGGCTCTGTAAAGCAGTGGCAATATAATTTAACAAGCATCCAAAAGAGCTTTTTTAAAATTGGCTGTGACCTTACTTCGCACCAATATAGGAAAGAAGTAACAAGAAAATGAAGAAGATAAAAAATAAAGAAGAGAGTGAAATGGAAGGGAAAAGAAAAAGGAAGAATGGAAATTAAGAAGAGAGAAGACAGGACTACTGTTCTTATGTTAATATGTTAGAACTTCCAAGTGATGATCTTTAGCCCGATTTTTAAATTTTTATTTATGAATTTATTTCAATAATCAGAGGAATACATGTTGTTATAAAAAGTAAGATGTTTAAGTAGGATAGGATAAGCAAATGTTAAATAAGCTTATTTACTTATTCCTTTATTAATAGGCATTTGGATAATTCCATTTTTTGCTATTATAACGTAGACTTTATGGGACAAGCTTGTACATGTAAACATGTGAAACTGTGATTTTATCCCTTGTGTATTTAATTTTATGACCTGTGTATGTCTGAGGTATTAATTCTTAGGTGTGGAATAGCACACACCTCCTTCAAAAGCAGACGTGAAGATAAAAAAAAATTTTGAAAAGGTACACACACTTAATTTTAATGACTACTGCCCTTCAAAATATTTGTACCAATTTTTCTCCCATGCATAAATGCCGGTTTTCTTATGGTCTTATTAGCCTTACCAAAGGAGGTCATGAAACGGAAGGTGGAGACAGAGGCCCTGCAAAAGGAATTAGGAATAGAAAAGATACTTTGTAATGATAATTACATAGCAATCCTAAGGTTTTTTGTTTCTTTGTTTTGTTTAGTTTAGTTTTGTTTTTGAGTTGGAGTCTCACTCTGTGGCCCAGGCTGGAGTGCAGTGGCACCCTCATGGCCACCGCAGCCTCGACCTGCTGGGCTCCAGCGATCCTTCCGCCTCAGCCTTCCAAGCAGCTGGAACAACAGGCATGTGCCATCACACCTGGCTAATTTTTCTTGATTTATTATAGAGATGAGGTCTTGCCAAGTTGCCCAGGCTGGTCTCGAACCCATGGGATTGGGCAATCCTCTCATCTCGGCCTCCCAAAATGCTCCACCAGTCTCTCCCCAAAGCACAAGTTCAAGTTCCTTTATCAGCCAAAGATCTAGACCCACCAAAAGAAACAATTGTTTTTTGTTTTCATACCTGAACAGACCCTTTCACTGTCAAAGATCTATTTACAATTATTCTCTGTTTCCATTCCATTCATTCTTTCGAGTAATTCATAATTTGTCCCCCAACAGGATTCTTCTTTTCAGAAGAACCTCCCATAACCTGCTTTGCCAGGATGGTTATACAGGCTTCTGAACCTCTTTGGGGGTTGGGCAGTCACTCTGCGATTTTTCTCATGTGCAAGTTAAATACATTTGTATGCTTTTTCTCCAATTAATCTTGTGAGTTGAGTTTTCAGGGAACCTTCTGAGGGCAAGGCGTCATACTATGTTTGCCCTGTGCAGAACACCATACCCAACTTTAATGCACTGGGAACATTTTTACCAAAATAGACCATGAACTGGAGCAAAATGTAAGTTACAATAAATTTCAAATAATTTAAATCCTTAAATAAGTTTTTGGACTAAAGTGGAATTAAATTCACAATCAATAATAAACCCAGTAGAGAATTTTCAAACATTTGGAAATTAAGCAGCACATTTTCATATAACTCATGTTTAAAAAAAGAACTCACAATAAACATTAGAAAATATTTGGAATTTAATGATGATTAAAATGTGGCATATCAAAACTTAGATGATGAAGCTAAAACCATAGAAAATAGAAAAAAAAGAAACACTTCTCAGCACATTTTATAAGGTCAGAATATCCTTGATATTGATACTTGGCAAGGTCATTACAGGAAAGAAAAAGCACGTACTAATCTCTCTTACAAACACAGGGGCAAAAATCCTAAGAAAAATAGTAGCAAACTGAAAAGGATGATACATCATGATCAACTAGGATTTAAAAACTATAAGACACAGTTGAGACAAATTAAATAAAACTTAAAATGAAGAGATATACCATCTCCATGGATTGAAAGACATGATATTATAAAGATGTCAATTCTCCCAGAACTTATCTATAAATTCAATGCACTCCCATCAAAGCTAATAGATTTTGTGTGTGTGTAAAATTGGCAAACTGATTCTAAATTTTATAATGAAATGGCCAAAATAGCATTGAATAAAACAAATCTGAACTGTTCACACAACTAGATAATCAAGACTTACACTGTAGGAACAATTAAGACAGTTTATCATTGAGGTAAGGAGAGTCACATTGACTAGTGGAACAGAGAACAGAACAGAAAATTCAGAAGCAGACCTACACATCTGCAGTCACCTCATCCACAATAAAAAGGCAACTGCAAGTTAGTGGGGGATATTATGGTCTCTTCAATAAATGGCCTGGGCCTATTGGCTATTTATGGAGGAAAACAAAACAGAAACCTTGAATCTTACCTCACACCATACACAAAAAATAATTTGAGATAGAGCATATCCCTAAATGTTAAAGGTAAAATAATGACTTCTAGAATAGAATATTATGTATATCTTTATGAACTTAATATAACACAAAAACACTACACATAAAAGTTAATTGCACAACCATCAGCATTCCTTCCTGATAAGAGACCAGGGACCATGGAGTGTGTCTGGTCAATCTACTGAGGATGTGCATTGAGGGTTTTCAAGTCCTCTGCTTCACCTTTTGACATCAGAGGGTTGAAAACTCCACCCTTGGATCATGCTAACACTGCCATTTTTTGAACATGAGACACGTGGATAGGCATGAAGCTCAATTATGTATATGCATATTTCTTCTTTCATAAATATTCATGACTCCTATAGCTTATTGAATATGTCTATTTGACCACCCCTTTCAGCATCAATCCCAGTCTTATTCTTCAGACCCTCCAAGTACCTGTTTTTAGCTTCTGGCCAGAGGCTATTTCCCAGCCTGTCAGAATGACCACCTTGCAGACTATAACACTTTATAAGAAATAAAGCTCTCTTTTCCAGATTTATGAACCTTGTCATTCTCCAGTTGACAAGGGGAAATGCAAGTCAAAACCACAGGACACTATAGCTACACTCCCAAGAGAATAGATAAAATTAGAAAGATGAACAGCATTATGTACTGGTAGAAATACCAAACAACTCATACAACCACTTTGAACAGTGTTTGGGAGATCAAACTCAAGGCAGTGTTTAACAAACCGTTATCCAAACACTTATTGAAGACAGTAAGAGAATCGTGGCCATAGGTATAGAGACCACTACAGCAGGGTCTTGCCAGTGGGGGAGAAAGTAGATGCACTCCAACTCCAATAAGTACAAGTGGAGTTTATAACCAAAGAGCAGGGTGGGCCAGTGGATGGAAAATGATGAAGAGGAAACATCAAGGATAAGGGATGGCTGGCTAGGATTTGATAGGATTATTGATGAAGGCGGGACAGGGTGATCCGATATTGAAAGTGGTCAGTTACCAAGGGTGAAGCTTTTCCCTAAGTTTACTTAGCAGGATTCTTGCTCATATTGGATTCTTCAAGGACGGAGAGGAAATCCCAATGTTAAACCAAGTTGCAAAGGACTCAGGATCCTGACTAAAGCTTTGGCTACATGAGAGTCTTTGTCACTAGATACATATATACCCTGCCACCTAGCGATGCTACTCTTGGAATATTCAGAGCTGAAATCAATGCTTACATCTTCCGCAGTTTTATTCATAATAGCCCCAAACGGGAAATAATCCAAATGTTCCTCAACAGCAGATGGTAAGTAAACTGTGGCATACTTTTGCAATGGAAAAAGAACTTATTACTGCTACATGCAAAAACATGGCTGAATTTTGTATAGAAAATGTTATGTTATGGTAGCCAGACACGAGAGTACATACTGTATATTCCTGTTTATATAAAGTTCAAAAACAGGAAATATTAACCTATGTAGCAGCAGAAGAGACACAATGATTATGTTTTTGGGGGATTTGATTGGGAAGAAATATAAAAGAAACTTCTAAGTTGCTAGAAATATTCTGTCTTTGGTAAAAGGTTTTTTCTCGGGGTGTTAATTTCCTGCACCTTTGGTTTGTGCTATTTGGTCCATTTGGGCTGCCCCTGACAAAGCATGATCCTGGGTGCCATGGTGCAGTGCTTTACCTGACCAAAGCCTCAGAGCATCCATTCAGGTCAGGGTTAGGATTAGGGCTATGGTTAGGGTTAGGGTTAGGGTTAGGGTTAAGGTTAGGGTTAGGGAGAGTTGAGTTGCCACTGCAGCCCACACAGTGAAGGTCATGCTAAACCAAGTCTCTTCCTGGGGGGAAGGTAAGCAGAAATACTGGTATTAGGAAATGAGTGAAGGTCTGGCCTGTAATTCCAGCACTTTTGGAGGCCAAGGAAAGATGACTACTTGAGCTCAGGAGCTCTAGACCAGAATGAACAGCATAGTGAGACTTCATCTCTACAAAAAATAAAAACAATTTAAAAAGTGAAACAATTAGCCAAGTGTGGTGGTCCACAGTTTTCGTCCCCACTACTCAGAAGGCTGAGGCAAAGTATCACCTAAGCCCAGTAGGTGGAGGCTGCAGTGAGCCATGATTGTGACACTGCACTCTAGGCGGGACAGAGTGAGCCCCAACTCAAAAATAAAAAATAAAAAGAGAGAGAGAGAGAGAAAGAGAGAGAAAAGTAAGTAAATGAGGGAAGCCAGAGCCAGGACTCTCCATTGAGCAAGCAGCTGAGATCCAGCCAGCACAGAAGGCCAAGCAAATCAGGGAAGGTACCTACACTGAGGCTGTCACACGAGATGACCCCTGTCACAGGCAAATACAGCAGCTAGAACCTAACAAGGTTCGGGCAGCTAAATGTCCCCCTCAGAGATGATGGTGGGATTCTTAAACAGGTAAGCAAACAACACATATCAGTCAAAATGCTGCTAAAAGTGAGGGAAATAGGGGCTGGAAGGTGGAGACAATTAATACCTATAATGGCCTTGAGACCAGCAGCAACAGTCACTGCAATTTTTTTCTTTTCTTTTTTTTTTTTTTGAGTTAGAGTCTCACTCTGACGCCCAAGCTGGAGTGCAGCGCCATGCTCACAGCCACCGCACCACAGCCTCAATCCTTCTGCCTCAGTCTTCCAAGTAGTTGGAACCACAGGTGTACGCCACCACGCCTGGCTACTTTTTTTTTTTATTTATTATTGTAGAGACGATGTCTCACCAAGTTGCCCAGGCTGGTCTCAAACCCCTAGGCTCAGGCAATCCTCTTGCCTCTGCTTCCCAGAGTGCTGGGATTACAGGCGTGAGCCACCGCACCTGGCTGGCAATTTATTTCAAGAACTCTCTTGTTTTCCGTATTTTAGGAGACGGTGACTGATCTCTATTCTGAAGGATATTCTGTGAATGATTAGACTTGTGCCTTCCCTTGTGGAAAAAGTGAGACAGCCTGTGCTCACACACACACAAAGCAAACTCTGCATTGTAATACTGGAGCTGGAGACGGTGAAAGGAGTGAATCTGAGTAGTTCAAAGGGTGGACTGCATTAGACTCATCTTATTAGTCGTCCTCAGATTTTCTTGGCCCCATCTGTCTACTGGACCCTCAGTCATTTGCTCTACCTCAGTCATTCTCCACTCCTTGCAGAACTGAGAGAATGGTTCCACGGCCTGAGGTCATCCTGGTACCTCTTGGAATCCCTGGTTCCTCACACACCACAAGGCATGGGGTCTTCTGTCTTTCCAAGCAACTGCTGAAGGGGCTGGATGACACAGCCAGGAACTCTAGGGGAGCTGATCACCTCTAGGAGATAAGAAAGAGCCAGACACTCTCCCTTCCTCCTCAGTGGTCTGCCCCAAGGCATAGCTTCTTCGCAGGGCCCCTTAGGAGACATACCCAAGGCAGGTGCACCTGCCAGCTGTCCTGCTGGGTCTTTTCATTGTATGGCAGTTGTCTGTTTAGAGACAATTCTTTCATTGCTCTCAGCCTTCCCTGACTCATTTCTCCATTACCTCATCCTCACTACTCTGGGATCAAACTCTCAAATAAACCATTAGCTTGCCTCAGGGCTCTGTTTTCTAGGAAACTCAGGCAGAGACACATAGATTTGGGAGTCGGAGATATTCTGAAATCTAAATTTTTAAATTTCATATGTATCATAAGAGTATATGTATTTTTATATAAAAGCACATTTGGATCATCTGGACAACCCCATTATATTGGACATTTTCACTCCAGTGCTGCACTTTTAATTTTGCTAGCAATAAGTACAAATTTAATTTTGATGAACCAAAGTTAAAGAAAAGGTACAGATGCTGGGTGCGGTGGTTCAAGCCTGTAATCTCAGCACTTTGGGAGGCAGAGGCAAGAAGATTGCCTGAGCTCACGGGTTTGAGACCAGCCTGAGAAACATGGTGAGACCTCATCTCGACAATATATTTGAAAAAAAAAAAAATTAACCAGATGGCACGTGCCTGTAGTTCCAGCTACTTGGAAGACTAAGGCGGAAGGATCATCTGAGCCCAGTAAGTCAAGGCTGTGCTGGCTGTGAACATGCCCTGCACTCCAGCCTGGGCAACAGGGTGGGACTCCAACTCAAAAAAAAAAAGAAGAAGAAGAAGAAGAAGAAATAGAAAAGAAAAGAAAAGGTCCAGATAAGATGAAATGGATGCTTATCGCCATCTGAAGATCAAATGAAATTAAGGATGAAGAGATATCTCAAGTAATTTGAATACAAGATAGTGGTAGGCCAATTTGAATTTTCACCTGAGGTTGGGCAAATTTTAAAGAATCTCTGGAGGGGGGCACATAAAAACACAAAGCATACCTGGTCCTAAACCAGGGGAAGTGAGAACCAGTCAGAGGCCCAAACTTCACCTGCACATAGATAACTTACATACCTAATCCTGACTTGCGCCCCACATATCTATAATAAAATAAAGTTATAAAAATACAAAAAAGATCTCTGCAGCAGCTGACTATCCATAATCCATGTTCTAAGTGACATTTGGTTCCAGCAAGACAATTTAATGTTGTTGATTTGAATTTTATTGACTGGCAGGAGCTGTAGAATAGAGAAAGAAGTCTGATGAGAAAACTTGAAGGAGTTCGCTTTGCAGAGTGAGAAATAAATGTTATCTTTCTGTTATAAGCGATTCCATGATATCCATATTTCTTGCTCATGCTTTTAGTGCAAGTGAATTACCTAAGAAGCACACAAAGAGGTGCTGAGGTTATGTCAAGGTTGATGAGAATAAAAATAAAGACCACCAGGAGGGATAACAAGATGCTTATTGAATATGAAAAATAGCCAGGACTCTGCTTGGCAGGAGGGAGTTTGGGGGGGTGGGTGGCATTGGGTGGATCAATGTCCCTGGCTAGGCAAACATTTGTAAGAAGTAAACAAATCTTCCAATGGCCAAGCTGCTTGTCACCTGTGAATCCTTCCACAGAACCGGATGTGGGCTCCTCCACCCTAACACCAGCATCTGGCACACCTGAGGGCAAGCCCAACACTCCGTTCCAATTGAAACGTTTAAAAGTACACAATTTGAGACTAAGCTATAGTCATCATTCTCGTATTGAAGACAAAAGCAATAGTAAAATAATTTTAGGTCCAGGGGTTGAGGACCAGTGATAAACCACCTCTGATAAGTTGGAAACATGTGTGTCAACATTTTCATATATATAGTGGTAAAGAAAGACACCTCCATAGCCAATATTTTCCAAAGAGAGAACTTGAAGGGGAATGTACAGCAATGGGGCCATTTAAACGTCCTGTCTGCATCCTGATTCTTCACCTTCTGGAAGGGGCCCTTGGCAATTCACTTATTCAGCTGAACGATAATGGCTATGAAGGCATTGTCATTGCAATTGATCCCAATGTGCCAGAAGATGAAACACTCATTCAACAGATAAAGGTAAGTTCAAAATGGTAACTATCCATGCTTTAAAAAAATAATAATCATAATGTGATAGAGATAACATGAGTTCTCTTGTTCCAGCTACACGACACTAGCAAGTTATTTTCATGTCCGAGTCTCAGTTTCTTCATCTGTAAAAAGGAAGTAATGCCACTTAACCATGAGGACCCTTGTGAGACATGATAAAATACATGCAATGTACATAACTTGGTTTGATATGTTGTTGGTGTTTAATAAATGATGTCTATATTTGCTGCTGTGGATTATTTCACTGAAATTTTTTCAGTTCTTACAGTAAGGCAGAGTCAGTTACATTTTTCAGCTATTGTGAGATGCACAGGCGTCATTCTTTTGCCTGGTTTCACCATTGACACGTATCAGACTCTTCTGTTTTTCTCCTAATTGGAACTCTATCTCTAGATGGAAAGTTAATAATAGTCCATGGGTCCAGAGGGTTCTCCCCAAAGAGTCCTTGCTCTGAAAAGAGGCAAACACAGAAAGGTGGAGTGAATTATCCCCGCCTGCCAGGAGTTTGTGGCTAGAGAATTGCAGCAGTAGAAGATGGGGAGGAGAAGAAAGGGTACCACTCTTCACAAAGCTAACATATTTAACCCAAAGACTATTAGACTGTCTTTGATAAGAGAGAAATTCGGATCTTTTAAAATCTCTCAATAATTAGAAGCCTTGCATGAGTTTTTGATCGTCTCTAAATTTGGAAGTAGCATCAGCAACAATGTAAGCAGTGTATTTCCATCTCTGGCTGGACCTTGGGGTCCAGCAATATGCCGGAAGGAGAACACAGACGCTTTTCTCTAATGACAGTGGCAACTTGTACCTGTAGTAGATGGCGCTTAGAGCTTTCCAGTGCTTCCATCTCACTGTCTTTGGAGGGTTGCCTCCTGAGAGTTGTAGTTCTCACAATTATTAAATTAACTTTCTAGTATAAATCCTAGAGGAGGTGGGTGTGAGATAGGCTTCCACCATTTCCTTCTCTGCAACAAGAACACTTGAAGAGTTAAGTGAATAGAATGCTGAATAGTTAATAAAAGCGAACTCCTCCCTATTTGATGTTCCAGTTCTGCAGAGTTGAGGGACCTCACTGTGGACTGGGCTGCCTTTCCCAGCTAGCTTCACTCTGCTCCAACAACCTTCTGTCTGAGGGGAGACCCTCCCTGTGGTGCCCCTGTGGGGACAGAAGCTTCCGAGTCAGCATTTTAAATACCTGCTTTAGCAGGACAGTCCCCAACATTCCCCACCTACAAGACTGACCAGTTGATGACACTGTACCAGTTCCATCCACTTCACTCTTGCCAGGTTAATTACAGAAGCTATGGGAGTACACTTCATGAGATGAGGTCTCTCTCTCTTTGTCTCTTTCTCTTTCTCTCTCTCTCTCTCTCTCTCTCTCTCTCTCTCTCTCTCTCTCTCTCTCACACACACACACACACACACACACACAAATACAAAATAGGATTATTTTGGTGTCTCCTCAATGCATAGGTCCAGGCACTGCCTGTCTAGACACCGCAATACCAGTTTGCCACTTACCAAAACCACTTTACTCATCCATTTGCTCATTCACTCATCAAATATTTGGTAAGCATCTCAATGATATCAGGTACTGGACTCCAGTGGTGAACAGACTATCCCTGTCCTTAAGGAATTTCTAGACCATCCTATAAGCTGTCAGCCCCAACCTTTTCTCAGCATGAGAGGTTTAAGTGTCTATTTGGATACGAAGTCCCCTTCTCAAAATCTAGAACAGATGCCAAAACGAAGATACCGTATTACTGTTTCGATTAAAACATGAAAGACAAGGGTATTTCAGGCTGCTTATTATTCTTCCTGGGAGACACTGGAAATTCACTTTTGGGGGGGGGATTCACATTTCACCAGTCAAATTGTAATATAATACCCTAACGTGAAGTTTTGCAACTACTTTTCAATGTTTTGGTAATCTTGACTCGGTTTTCTCATTTTTAAAATGGCACAATGTAAAATTCTTCTACTGATTGTTTAAAATCGGGGGCTTTTGGAAGAAGAAAATGCAAATCATTAAGAACACCTTTTCAAAAACTAGCAAGGCAACCATCAGTATCATTATTTGAAACGGGAAACTGAGACTCAGAGAGATAAACTAAATTTCCAAAGTATATCCCATTAGGAATTGTCAGAGCAGGATGGACCTCTGCACCAATACTCAAGTACTGTTCTCCCATAACATGATGAGCTGTTTCTCCCAAGGCCAACCCCACCAGACAATGGAGTCTAGTCACTCTGGTCGGTCCCAACAAGGACTTTGCTCCTGTAACTATTCCTTTTTTATTCCTTTTTTCTTGAGTTGGAGTCTCCCTATGTTGCTCAGGCTGGAGTGCAGTGGCATGTCACGGCCACCACAGCCTCGACCTGCTGGGCTCAGGCGATCCTTCCGCCTCAGCCTCCCAGGTAGCTGGGACTACAGGCATGTGCCACCTTGCCCAGCTAATTTTTTGATTTATTGTAGAGATGAGGTCTCACCAAGTTGCCCAGGCTGATCTCGAATTTATGGGCTTGGACAATCCTCTACCTCCTCCTAAAGTGCTAAGATTACAGGTGTGAACCACCACACCTGACCATTATTCCCTTTCTCTTTTGCATTATCAGTTTTTCCTGTGGGCATGGAAATATGTTACAACAGTCCCCATTATAACAAACAAACAAAACTTCCTTGTCCCAAAGCCCTCCTCCAGTTGCTGCCTCGTTTCTTCATTCTCCTTTCATTTATAGAAAATGGCTAGACCTGTTGTCTGTATTCACCACCTCCCACTATCTTGAATTCTCTCTTGTCTCCTCCATTCTGCTAGAAGGGCCGGCCCATGCTGCCAGATCTATCAGTCAGCTCTCACTCTTCTTATTAAGTGGACGCTCAGCTCAGTGCTGGACGCTGATGGTTGTGCCCTCCTTCCTACAACACATTAAGCCCCTGGCTTCTGATTTCCTTCCCATGTGTGGTCTGCTCCTTCTGGGCTCTTCCACTGGCTCCTCCTCTCCCCACCTCTAAAGGCTGACGTCTCCCCACCTACCCTCCGTCCTCAGCCCTCTTTTCATCTCCGTCTACACTCATACTAGAGACCAGTGGTTTTCAGTCCTAACAGACCCAGTGCCCCTTTTCTGGAACATTATCTTTCAACACCATCTCTCTCATATCTCTTATCTCTGCATCTCAAGGCATCTGCAGAGCCATTTATACTTTTTGACACAGTAGCTCTTTTGTTTTAGAGAAATAAAATTAAGTGCAATTTGAAAATATATAATTAAGCCGTTTTCTGATATCTCTTAGTACCATATTGCGTAAAATAATAAGTAGTAACGTCTAGTGTTGAATTGGCTTAATTTAACTAGTTTAGTTTAATTTAGCATCAAGTTCCCAAATTATTAGGAGAGTCAGCAGGTGTTGAAACCTATTCCCTTTTTCTCTTCACTAGTACTTGCTGTAGGAATTATACTCTCTAATTCTCAGTTCACCCTCAAAGCTTTATTGAGCCTCAAAAGATCCAATGAAATGACTCTAGCAGCTAACGTCTAAGGAACTCTTACTTATGCTAAGTAAACATTGTTCCTAGGGCATCACATGTTTGACTTGTCTCTCACCACAACCTTATCAGCTAGTCACTACAATATTGCATTTTATAAACGGAGAAACTTGAGGCTCTGAATTAGAAACTGCCTAATGTACCCCAATAAGTGATAAAGCCAAGATAAGAGTGCCTCTAGAGTCTGCGTTGTTAATGACTGCAGCATATGTGGTAAATGCTCGAAAAGTTTTGCTATTATTACTAAAAGGTATTTTTACCTTTCCTCTTTCCATTTTGATGAATAAGTTGTCTTTGAAGATGTTAAATACAGATGTAAATTATTAATAGAATGATTGGTAATTTAATCTATTTTTAGTCCATTGTCATGTATGCTTTTTTTTTCTTTTCAGGACATGGTGACCCAAGCATCTCCATACCTGTTTGAAGCTACGGAAAAACGATTTTATTTCAAAAATGTTGCCATTTTGATTCCCGAAAAGTGGATGACAAAACCTGACTATGTGAGACCCAAACTCGAGACCTACAAAAATGTAAGAAACACCACGTTTTTCTTTCTTTTTTCTTTAAGTTCTTCTTTCAAATTCAATTTTGTTCTGTAGCCCAAACTTTTAAAAAAATCAAAATGTGGTAGAATCAAATGAATTGTTTTAAAATACTCCAGTATGAATAAGGTCATTTGTTGGCTGAAACTTTGTGACAGCAAAACGTTTTTCTTACATCTCAGGCTGACGTTCTGGTTGCGGAACCAAATCCAGCAGGTAACGATGAACCCTACACTGAGCAGATGGGAAAGTGTGGAGAGAAGGGTGACAGAATTCACCTCACCCCTGACTTCTTGGCAGGAAAAAAGTTGCCTCAATATGGACCACAAGGTATGAAATATGCTACTCTCGTTCTCACAAAGGTTAACTATGTGAGGTTCAAACTGGATCGACACTAGCACTCTTTTTGTGAGTGAGCACATATAAGGCAAATAAGCTATTATAAATAAACTGACTTTTTTCACTTAAAATAGAACATGCATTTCACTTAGAAGTTCTAGCATTTTTAACCTAGAAATTTAATGTTTTATTTTGCATCCGCGTGAAAATATGGTATTTTAAAATTTGTAAAAAGTTTTATAGTATCGTATTCTAACTGAAAAATAGTTGAATAGGTTTCTGTGGATCTGTATAGACTCAACTGAATGATGTCTCCTGCATGCAATTCGTGTGGTAGTCACCAGATGGCGACATAGGCACAGTGCTCTCAGAATAACGTGCATTCAAATTATGAATGGATTTTGTTAAATTGCAGATTTTGATTGAATAGCTGTGGGATGCGACTCAAGAATCTGCATTTTTTTGAAAGTAGAAAAAAATAAAGTTTATTATTCGCCTAACACAGATTGGAAAGGGGGCCAACACTCAGGCAAGTGTGGCCTCAAAGGCCACAAAATGAGTATATTTAAGGGCTTTTGGAAGGAGAGAGACAGCGCTGGGTCTCGGTGGGAGAGGAGTATGACAGAGAGCGAGAAAGTGGCAGATCTCGGTGGAACTTCCAAAAATGTTAGGCTCACGCTATCCCAGCGGGGCCTCCAGAATGTTAGGTCAGGCCCTCTGGGGGTGTGGGTGTCTGGGGTGAGATCCGATGTCGTATGAAGGATGCGAAGAATTGCACAGAAGTTAGATTAGAAAATATAGTTTATTTAAAAGTAAATTAGAGAGAGAGAGAGAGAGAGACACGATTCACCTCCCCAAGGTGGGGGAGGGGGCCAAAGCCAGGAAGTGTGGCCACAGTCATAGCTCAAAGAGCACATGGCCACATCAGAGTCTAGCAAGGCAATGGCCAAGAATCTGCATTTTTAACAAGCTCACGGCAGATTTGATATTCGCTGGTCTGTGGCCCACACTCTGAGTCGCAGACCAATATCTTTACAATTAGCTCTCAAAAACTCGTAACCAAAGAGAAATGCCGATTTTTCATCACAAATAAACTTTACCCTTTCACTTCTTTTTCTCTCCTTTTTTTCTTTTCTTTTTCTTTTTCTTTTCTTTTCTTTTTTTTTCTTTTTTTTTTTTTTGCGTTGGAGTCTCATTCTGTCACCCAGGCTGGAGTGCAGTGGCATGCTCATGGCCACCGCAGCCTTGACCTTCTGGGCTCAGGCAATCCTTCCACCTCAGCCTTCCAAGTAGCTGGAACTACAGGTGCATACCACCACACCCAGTTAAATTTTTTGATTTATTGTAGAGATGAGGTCTCATCAAGTTGCCCAGGCTGGTCTCAAACCCCTGGGCTTAGGCAATCTTGCCTCTACCTCCCAAAATGCTGGGATTACAGGCGTGAGCCGCTGTACCCAGCAAACTCTACCATTTCTGTATGAACTATATCTAGCAATCTTTGAAGGAAATATTAAAATAAACAAGCGATGGAGTACATACAAAATAAACTTTCCAAGTATAATCATATGTGACCAGTTACTAAGTAACTAATCTTAGGTTTCTTTATCCCAGAAAAGATGTGGATCTTTCAGAACTAGTTTGATTCTGTTTATTTGAACAGATAAGGCAGAGAAAACAAACAAGCAAACAAAAGAACCCTATCCAGACCTCACACCCAAACACACTAGAGCATTTAAAGACCTTATTTATCAGAAGGAGGTGATGGATAAGGTCTTTGTTGTTCTCCAGTTCACCTCCATAACAGGTACAGAAAATTCCCAATGTACAACTCAATAACTGTGTTGAATTGATTCACCTACCTGCCCGCCCCACTCCTGATCCCGCTCCAGCCATCACAATCACATACAATGTTATTCCTCGACAATCTGCTTTCTGTGTTGTGTCTCCACTCCTGCTCCTTTGCTTGCTTTTAAGATACCATCAGTTGTTTCCCAGCACCTTCAGAATAAAGTCCAAATCTTTTGTGTGGGGTTATTCAAGTTTCCTCATAACCCTCCCATAACCCTCCAAATTTAGCCTACCTTTTCTTGAAATTTACATTCCAGAAAAACCAAGCTGTTTGTGAGTCACTAAGATTTTATCAAAATTTAACAAATGTCACTGAGTGCCTGTTGTTTTGTTTTGTTTTGTGTTGGAGTCTCACTCTGTGGTCCAGGCTGGAGTGTGGTAGCACGCTCACGGCCACCCCAGCATCGACCTGCTTTGCTCAGGGGATCCTTCCACCTCAGCCTTCTAAGTAGCTGGAACTACAGGCATATGCCACCACACCCAGCTAACTTTTTGAGTTACTATAGAGATGAGGTCTCACCAAGTTGCCCAGGCTGGTCTTGAACCCTGGTCTCAGGCAATCCTCTCGCCTCCGCCTCCCAAAGTGCTGGGATTACAGGCTTGAGCCACCATGCGCAGCCAAGTGCCTGTTCAGTTCTAAACAGTAAGAGCCCAGATATGACAAGGAAAGAGTCATATCATCTGACCTCGTGGAGACAAAGTATCTAGTGTGGAAGACTGGCAAGCATGTAGCAATAACGATTCCACATGGTAAGTGCCTAACAGGAGATAATGAAGGTGCAAAGGAGGGGTACTTTGCCTGGTCTGAGGATGACCTGGAGGCTTCTGGGGAATAGAAGCTTGATTTTTGAAAGAAGAATTAGGTATACTGGGTGCAGTGGCTCATGCCTATAATCCCAGCACATTGGGAGGCCAAGGTGAGAGGATTGCTTGAGCCCACGGGTTCAAGACCAGCCTGGGCAACTTGGTGAGACCTCATCTCTACAATAAATCAAAAAATAAAAAAAAATTGGGGCATGGTGGCACATGCCTGTAGTTCCAGCTACTTGGAAGGCTGAGGCAGAAGGATCACCTTAGCTCAGCAGGTGGAGGCTGCAGTGGCTGTGAGCATGAAACTGCACTCCAGCCTGGGCAATAGAGTGAGACTCCAACTTGAAAAACAAAGAAAGAAAGAAGAGTTAGGTGTCATTCAGACAGAGATGGGGGAAGGATATTCTTTTTTTTTTTTTTTTGAGTTGGAGTCTCACTCTGTCGCCCAGACTGGAGTGCAGTGGCCGCTCCCAGCCACCGCAGCCTCGACCTGCTGGGCTCTGGCGATCCTTCCGCCTCAGCCTTCCAAGTAGCTGGAACTACAGGC
>CAUYQG010056137.1:0-24332 GCA_963574415.1 Tarsius wallacei | reverse complement strand
CCTATCAAAATCCTGGCAAGATTAAGCAAGATTTTTCAAAAATTTATGTGGAAAGGCAAAAGAACCAGGATAGCTAAAACAATTTTGAAAAAGAAGAATAAAATGGGATGAATCATATACCCAACTTTAAGACTTCCAGGATAGCTACAGTAATGAAACCTGTGATATTGGTGGAGAGACAGACACACAGATGAATGGAAGAAAACAGAGATCCAAAAACAAACCAACAAAAATATGTCCAACTGACTTTTGACAAATGCACCAAAAGAATTCAGTGGAGGAGTAACAGTTCCTTCAACAAATGGTGCTGGAGGAACTGGGCATTCATAATCAAAAATCTGAACCTCAAACTCAACCTTACACATTATATAAACATTAACACAAAGTGGATCACAGACTTAAATGTAAAATATAAATTTTTAAAACTTTTAGAAAAAATTGAGATAAAGTCATTAAGATTAGGACTAGGCAAAGAGTTCTAAGACTTGACACCAAAAGTATGATTTATGAAAGTAAAAAAAAAATTGATAAACTGGATTTTATCAACATTAAAACTTTGGTATTACAAATAACCTGTTATAAGGATCAAAAGACAAGTTACAGGGTGACAAAAAATATTTGCAAACCACATGTCCAACAAAGAATTAGTATCAGAATATATAAAATACTCTCAAAACACAACAGTAAAAAAAGAAACAATCCTATTGAACATGAGTAAAAGACATGAAAAGATATTTTATTGAAGAAAATATACAGATGGCAAATAAGTGCACGAAAATATGTTCAATGTCATCACCCATTAGAGAAAAATTTTTTTAACCACATTGCAATACCACTACAAACCTATCAGAATGGCTAATATAAAAAAATAACAACATCAAATGCTGGAGAATATGCAGTGAAACTGAAATTTTCATATGTTGCTTGGTGGGAATTTAAAATGGTACAACCACTATGGAAAACACATGTTCAACAAAAGATTAGTATCTAGACTATATAACGAACTCTGGTGATTTCTTAAAAGAAATTTAATATGCACTATGACATGATCTAGCAATTGCACTCTTGAACATTAATACCAGAGAAATGAACACTTATGCTCACACGAAAACTCACACACAGATGTTTGTAGCAACTTTAGTTGTAATAGATCCAAACTGGAATCACCCCAGGTGTTCTTCAACTGATGAATAAACTGTAGTATATCCATATACGGAATTTATTCTTTACCATGGAATAAAAAGAAATGAGCTACAGATATACACAACCTAGATGAATCTCAGATAAATTATGCTGAGCAAAAAAGGCTAATCCCAAAGTTATATACTGCATGATTCCATTGATAAAACATTCTTGAACTGACAAGAATTATAGAAGTGGAGAACAGATTAGTGGTTCCCAGGGATTTAGGAAGGGGTGGGGACGAGAAGGAACTGGGTGTAGCTATACAAGAGAACATGAGGAACTTTTGTGGTGATGGAAATGGTCTGTATCTTGGCTGCATCAATGTCAACATCCTAATTGTGCTATTTCTCTATAGTTTTGCAAGATGCTATCATTGAGAGAAACTGGTAAAGGGTAATGGGATTTCTCTATTATTTCTCAAAATCAAGTGTGAATCTACAATTAACTTTAAAAAGTGTAATGAAAAAAAGTGTAGTGTATATCTTATAGCCAATAAAAAGTACAGTATCTTACTCAAGGTCACATACAAAAAGGTGATAAAACCTGTTGGAACTCAGCTCTGTCGCAATCCCAATGCCATGGTGCTTCTCGGTATATCTGTTTAGACATTCCTCAATTTCTTTCTTTCTCTCTCCTTCTTGTTTGTTTCTTTCTTTTCCATACTCCTCTCTTCCCTTCCTTTCTCTTCTGGAACAATTCTGTATTGAAGCTGTTAGGCGAGGCAGAACAAGGGAGATGTCTGAACCCAAGGTGGGATGGGGCACGGGGCAAGACCTGCTGTGCCCAGATGGGATGTCAGTCTGAGCAGGGTGAGGAGGGCATCCATACTCCAGGCATTCCACAGGAAGTGGCAGGGAGTGAGTGGGGGGAGGAGACCTCTGTGCAGGGAGGAAACAGCAGCAGTGCTGGAGTATTGGTTACACTGGATGGACTGACCAAAAAAGTAACCAGAAGGTCACGCTTTTCAGCTTTCAAGCATGGGCTTACAAATACAGGAAAAGAGACAATTAGAATGAAGTCTGTGTTGTTAGATTGAAATTGGTGGTATCAGCATGAACTCACGGTTTTCAATATAGGTAAATAACTTTGGAAAACATGAAGATATAAATGTATGTGTGAATGTGTATGTGTTTGTATGTGTTTAGGTACACATGCACATAAATACATTCCCTACTTCTGTCCTTCGAGAGGACCTGGAACTGTGATACTACAATAATATGAGTACATCTAGCTCCCAGAATGTGGCTTCTAAATATTATTCTTTATTGAAAGAAACCAAAGCTCCTTAGATAAATGATTGATTTAGGGGCTGGGAGGGTAAGGACAAGATAAGTCTGAAATGTCTTATTTATGCCAGCAATCAAGGAAGTGCTCAAAGAATGATAGGAGCATGTCAAAAGGACTCAGATACCAGCCTGAAGGGGCTCCCACTGGCCAAATCTGGGACAGTTAAAGCACATAAATAAATGATGATAATAATAGATTGTAAACAGTTGAATACAGAAGCCGTGCATCCATTCTTTTTTTTTTTGTGAGTTGGTGTCTCTCTCTGTCGCCCAGACTGGAGTGCAGTGGCCGCTCCCGGCCACCGCAGCCTCGACCTGCTGGGCTCCGGCGATCCTTCCGCCTCAGCCTTCCAAGTAGCTGGAACTACAGGTGCGCGCTACCACGCCCGGCTGATTTTTTGATTTATTGTGGAGATGAGGTCTCGTTTGCCCAGGCGGGTCTCGAACCCGTGGGCTCAGGCAATCCACTCACCTCAGCCTCCCAAAGGCGCGGGATTACAGGCTGAGCCACCGAGCCCGGCTTTTTCTTTTATTTTTAATTAATTAATTTTTTTTTTTAGGGATGAAGTCTCACTATGTTGCTCAGGCTGATCTCAAGCTCCTGGCCTCAAGCAATCCGCCCACCTCAGCCTCCCAAAGTGCTGGGATTACAGGCATGAGTCACTGTGCCAGGCCTCTATTTTTCTTTCAACAGAATAAAAGAAATTGAAATCCTAACCTTCAGTTTTCTAAACAGAAGATTCTCTAGTCAAATATGCCCAGGAAGTCAAAGATCTTATTTCAACTGGAAGATCCAGAATGGTTTCAGACCCATGTTGCTATGTGCTCCTCCAGGATCTCAGTGGGGAATGACAGTTCTGCTTCACACCCAAGGAAGAGAGACCTAGCCCCTGGCCAGCTGGCAGTGGCCTCAAGACCAAGTTGTCTTCCCAAGCATTAGATATATTGCTTTCCTCTCGGGGAGCTATTCGGAGACTCTGTTCACGGCTCCAGCTACATTTGCCATAAGGTCTTTGGACTGCAAGGGGAATCCTCATCCAACCCAATTAATAGAGCAATGTTGCACTTTTAATCTGTCCCCCACCCAATCAATCCATCAACAGGATTAGCGCTCATTAATCAAGGCATTTACAAGGGGCTCACCAAGCTTTGTCTCTTATTGGAGGAAGAAACTGGACTATTTGGACATGAGAACCACAACCCTCTGGAGTCCCTGGAGTCCCTAGCTTGGCTCTGCTAAATGCACAGACAAGGTGAGTTATTAATTAACAAGTGAGATAAATGCCGGAATAGCATCCCTGAATCATGTCAAACCAATTTGGATGGTTATGGGATGGGGAAGGAGGGAGAAGAGGCAAGGGGTGGGTTTTGTCTGTTCCAAGTGCCTTGGACAGACTCCAGTGTTATTTCTCCTCATTTAGACCTGGCTGGAGTGCCTTGGACTGCGTGCCCAGAGCTCAGGCCAGCATCCATGTCTCTTAACCCAAGGCAGCCTCCTTTGGAGCAAAGCAAGGAACCAAGCCTTGCAGATGGAGGTGGGCTGGGAAATACTGCTCTGAAGAGAAGCCAGAATGGAGTCCTTAATTTCAAGAGGAAAGTGCTGCTGGTAGGCTGAAGAGTCCACACCAGGAGTTCCTGGTCACACAGAGCTTTGAGAACTCTTCATGGGGTTGGGCTGAAGACCCTGGGATTAATGCAGTGCTGGGCTTTCTCTCATGTCCTATGGCTGACACCTATACTCCATGACAGCCCCTTGGCTATGCTCCCACTGAACTAAGATAGCCATCCCTGTCACCCCTCACACAGTGGGTTGTAATAATGATAATGTGTTTAAAAATATTCTCTGATGTACCGTGAACTCTTTTTGGACACATGCCATATTTGTTTTAGTATTCGCAAAGGCTTATTTCCAGTGTCTAACATTTAGCAGTCTTTCATCAAATGTTTGTTAAACCATGAATGAATAAGCTAATGGAAGGGTGAATAGGTGGATGAGTAGATGGACTGATGGATAGATGGGTGGATGGATGTATAGATGGATGAATAGAGAGATGGGAGGATGGATAGGTGGATGAATGAATTAGTGAGTGGATGGATGGGTGAATGGATGGGTGGGAGGATGGCTAGATGGGAGGTGGATGGGTGAATGAATATGAGGATGTATGGATGAATGGGAGGTGAATGGTTGGATGGATGGATGGATGGGTGGATGAATGGATGGGTGAATGGATGGATGGGTGGATGAATGGAAAGATGAATGGATGAATGGGTGGATGAATGGATGGGTGAATAGGTGGTTGGATGGATGTATGGATGGGTGGATGGATGGGTGGGAGGATGGATGGATGCATGGATGGGTGGGAGGATGGATGGATGCATGGATGGATGGGTAGATGGATGGATGGATGGGAGGATGGATGAATGCATGGATGGATGAGTGGATGAATGAATTCACACTCTAGTGGCAGAGAGTTAAAGGTTTTTAAATTTTGAAACAAACATTAGTTACCTCTCCAACTAGAGATGGAGAGCACTTCTAAAATATACTGAAGTTATCTACTAAGGAAATAGACAAAAAAATGTCTGCATATGATTTCAATTACTTATTTCTTCTTGAAATAAAATTTCCCTCTCCTCACTTCACTCTTCTTGTGTTCTGGGAATTCTAGGGGAAGGGGTGTGTGGTATGTATGTCGTAGGCCCTATAACATTGGGCTGGGTCAGCCCATCCAGGGAAAAAAAAAATTTCAAATTGTGGTCTGCAGAGCACTTGCATGAGATACTCTGGGGTGCTTGGTAAAGTGCAAATTCCTAGATCCTATATCTGACATAATAAATCAGAACCTTAAAGGCAGGGGCCTAGAAACCAAACTTTTAAAGATGCTCTTGGCTGGGTTCAGTGGCGCAGCCTGTAATCCCAGCACTTTGGGAGGCCGAGGTGAGAGAATTGCCTGAGCTTGGTTCGAGACCAGCCTGGGCAACTTAGTGAGACCTCGTCTCTACAATAAATCACACACACACACACACACACACACACACACACACACACACACACACAAAACTAGCCAGAAGTGGTGGCGTGCGTCTGTAGTTCCAGTTACTTGAAAGGCTGAGGTGGAAGGATCACCTGAGCCCAGCAGATTGAGGCTACAGTGGCTGTGAGCATGCCACTGCACTGCAGCCTGGGTGACAGAGTGAGACTCCAACTTAAAAAAAACAACATGCTGCACACCTTCAATACGTACAACAAAAAGGGGGAAATGCCCTTCTTTCTATCTCTGGCAAGAACTGTACATGCGAAGTTTTTTTCCATCAGATGTATGTTCAAATCCTGCTCCCATGGTGTCAAGCTGGCATGGGAGTCCATCTGATGTGCCTGTGGAATCCTATCAGATGCCTGTTCTGGTCTGTGGGCAGGGATGACAGTGTAAACCAGGGAGGGCAGGGCCATAAGCACATCAGCTTGGAGGCAGGAGGCAGGAGGAAGCCCTTCCTAAGCCAAGCTTGTCCACAGTCACCTGGCATCTTCCCTCCTGACTACACTAAGGGAGATGTCTTTCTCCCCCTTGCTCTGTTTCAGCACAACACTGGAAGACGTGTTGCTCCTCCTTCTTCACTTCCCTGGTGTCTAAACAGGTGACACTGTCTATCACAATGGTTAAGGGCCTTGGCTTCAGAGGCAGCCTTTGTGTCCCAGTTCTGCATGTCACTCTGACTCTAAAAGTCTCAATTTTCTTATCTGTAAAATAAGCATGACAATGCCAAGGCCATTAGTTGGTGTAAAATTTGAAAGAATGCGTGTGATGTATTTTACAAGACATTCAGCTCATAGATGCCCTTATGTATTGGCTGCTGCTAGCATTAACGTGACTACTATTAATGCTATTTTCTAGAACAGAGGCTGAATCCATATAGATGAAGTTCTATCAATCATTCTCCCCAGTGTATATAACTACAGAGGTTCTAACTTTGTGCTCATCAAACTTTAGTGCTGGTAACTACGTGGAGAGCTTCTTTTATTTTATTTATTCCTACTCTCAGGAAATTCCTTTTTTAAAAAAAAAATGGTGACGAGGTCTCATTATGCTGTCCAGGTTGGTCTAGAATTCCCGGCCTCAAGCCATCCTCTTGCTCTGCTGGGATTATAGGTGCAAGCCACTGCACGTGGCCAGTCAATTCTTAGTGAACAATATTATTATTTCCCCACCCCTGGTAATCCCTAGGATACTCCCTGCTTCTATCTCTTTGGCTGTTTAAAAAGATCCTGCATACAAGTGAGAACATGCAAAAAAAAAAAAAAGATGAGAATTAGGCTTTGTGTGGCAAGAGCCAGGACTTCTGACTCTGAGTTCCTGATGCTGAAGGGAAATAGGGAAGGAGTCAGGGCTGTCTCACCAGGCCAGACGGTCTAACGACGCCTCTTCACCTTGTGGCTCCTGCTTTTAGAGGAAATCTACACCCTCTCTCCTACCCCTGGTTGTGATGAACTGAATCTCGCACCTCTGTCTTGGTGGTGATAATTAAATATTATCCGCCTGTCACTTGGCGCACATGTTGTGTGTATTCTCAGACTTTAATGAGCTGGTATTTGTCTTCTGTAAGCAAAAATATTTCTATGAGTCTCTTCTTTTTCAAATTGGGGTGAACAGTTCAAGTGAAGACCTCTCACTATTAAAAAGACAGTCTGCTGCCTGGCATGTGTGTCTGAACGGTTTCCACTTCTTTTTAGCTTCAGTGGCAGGTCAAGCTTGTCCCTTCAGAATCAGCCATTGCTCCTGAGGTTACACTTGCAGTCACATGGCTGGGGGTGTTCAGATACTTTGAAAGCCATGGAAGTAAGAAGGTAGGGAGCTGGTGTAAACTGTTTTTGTGGGGATATTCTAAGGCAGCCTTTCCCAACAGGTCTCTCATCGAAACATCATAGAATACAGGAAATATTTGTGAAGAAATGTTCCCAATTCTTCCAGAGAAGGTGCTTTATGCAGTACCATCCTAGATACATAACAGGAGTTAATTCATTACATACAAAGGATGGATGTCTTAGGACAGTGGTTCTCCAAGAGGACTTGCGTCGGCATCTCTGGGGTTAGGGCTTAGCACTCTGTTTAATCAAGTCCTCTGGGTGGTTTTGCTACATGTTAAAGTTCCAGAGTTCCTAGTGGCCATACAGTGCCAGGGCTTCATTCTCTCACAGAGGAATCCAGGTTGGGGGAAAAAAAAAAGGCTGCTAAGGGCTTCAAATGTCTCCATCTGTATTTGTATCTATATTTATCTCAGTTTAAAATTAAAAAAAATATCACTTTAAACTTCCAGAATTTTCTTTTAAAAAAGTAGAGTGTGTCAAAATGGAAAAGTGATTTGCCTTTTCCAGTCCACTTTGGAAGATTGCTCTATTATTTCCCCCATTCACGAGATTTATGACAAATGTGTTCCCTGCAGCTGCGCCCCAGCCTGCATGCACGCTCTGCCTGGGTGCCTCTCTGACCCACTGCCAGGTTCATAAACCCACACAGCCCTTTCTGAGAACTCCCAATGCAGGACAGGGCCTAGGGCAGAATTCCCACCCCCACCCGAAACAAACACAAAGAGTAATGTAATTAGTGTGCTACAGGATTGGATCTGGAGTTGATGAGGAGCAACTTTAATATTTGTCAATAAACAGCAAAGTGCTTAGCACACCTCCTAGGGAAGTAATTAACCATAGAAAGGATGCTCAACACCGAGGAATCTCCTCCAAAAAAAACAACGCCGTTAATTGTGAATTGCTTATGCCAGGTGAGAGAGAATTGGTGTCTACCTCTCTCACCTGACACAAGCAACTCTGAATTAACCAGGAGTTTCCTTTTATAAACACCGCACAGCCTTCTTACTTTTTTTTCTTTGCGGTTAATTACTTCCTTGGGAGGTTCGCTTTAATGGTTCCCATAACAAGGCCATTATTGTCTTTAGCATAATCACTGTCTCATTTGCTTTTCTGCCCTGCCTTTCTGACCGCTTTGCCTCTGCCTGCCAGAGGCACACTGAATAGTGCCCATCCGGCACCCTTAGGCTGGACCCGGCTGAGCCTCTTCCAGTTTCACCACTTCAGGAATTTAGGTACACCTGCTGGGAACCAGGACCAGGGGTAGGGCCAATGGGGAGGGAGGCGGGTGCCACAGAGCACGTTGGGGAGACTGAGTCTCCCGGAATGCACTCTCTCCCCCATGTGTGACATTCCAGCCACTTGCTACACTTTCAGCAGCTGACACCCAGAGCAGGGAAGAGAGCCAGGAAAGCAACTCCTTTCTGGAAGTAGAAGCTGATCTGTGAGCAACCGCTGTGCTCAGTGAAACCACCAGGGAGGCAGAAGCAAAAACAGCGAGGCTTACCGGCAAAAGTAGCGCAATTCTGACTCTCTCTTGAAAAAAATGCATTATGTAGTTACGCCTCACCTTGTTAAAAAATGAATTAAAACGGCTTCTATTTTGGCTCTGTTTCAGGAAAGAAAAAAATGAATGAATGGGAGCTCTGTAAACTGCAGCGGGTCTGTAAATGGCTTTGACTGTGTACGCCTATCAATGTATGTGCATCTGTTTATTTACAAATTATATATAATGACAATCATGGATTAGAGAAACTGCAAAATGTCCATTAAAGGGATGAGGGAAAATAAACATAGAATGTCTAATGCTCTCATCCATCACTCCGATGGGTTGCACCCCACTTTGGACCCAGTGGGGCCATGAAGGTGGGGGTGACTTTGACTCTGTTACTGATGTTCCTAGATAGCGTTGACTGACACATAGGAGATCTATATACATTTGTGTTAACTCAAATAATTGAACTCACGGATCTTCTTATACCCTGAAACAATGGCCCTCAGTGAATTCCTACCAGTTAGTAATTTTGATGGGGGTGCATCACACACCTGTATTCACATCTGGGAAACATTCCACCGTATTCTTAGATCAGGAGGTCCGTGTGCTAACACCACCCCATGAAGCCTTAGAATCTTAGCTCCATCTGGAAGTAACATTTGGAAAATTCAACTCAGAGGTTTAGAACAGGGGTTGGAAAATTTTTCCTGTGAAGGGCCAGGGAGTAATTTTTTGACTTTGACAGATGTGTGGTCTTTGTTGGACTCAACTCTGCCATTCAGGGTGAAAGCAGCCATAGACAAAACACAAGCAAATGGGCATGGCTATATTCTTGTACATGGGAGGAGGAGGTTAAGGGATACAAGGTATCACTTATGCAAGATAAGTAAGTTCAGGCGATCTACTATACAGCGGTATCTACAGCTAACAATACATACACTTAAAATTTGCTAAGAGGGTAGAGCTTAGGTTAAGTGTTCTTACTACAAAAACAAAAAACCCAAAACCGAAAAAGAAACACCCCAAACAATAATAATAATAAAGGGAGTGGAAATAAATTTTGGGAGGTGATAGTTGTGTTTATGGCCTTGATGGTGGTGCACAATTATCCCCAAATTCGTTGAGATGTATACAGTAGTCCCACCTTATCTACAGTTTCACTTTCCACGGTCAAACATGGTATAAGATATTAAAGGGGAAATTCCAGAAATCAGCAATTCATAAGTTTAAAGTTGCACTCTGATCTGAGTAGCCCAGTGAAATCTCTCACCATCCTACTCTGCCCCACCTGGGACATGACCTTCCCTTTGTTTGGGGTATCCATGCTGTAGACACTAGCTGACCGTTAGTCACATAGTAGCTGTCTTGCTCATCATATGGAAAAAACAGTGCACCTAGGGTTTGATGCTATCCAGTTTCAGGCAGCCACTGGGGATCTTGGAACATATTCCAGGGGACAAAAGGAGAATAATGACATCTCAATAAAGTGGTCTAAAAATTTTATAGACACTGAAATTTGAATTCCACATCATTTTCATATGTCATCAACTATTACTCTTTTTTTTTTTGAGTTGGAGTCTCACTGTCTCCCAGGCTGGAGTACAGTGGCACACTCACAGCTACCCCAGCGTGGAACTGCTGGGCTTCAGCAATCCTTCCATCTCAGCCTTCCAAGTAGCCAGAACTACAGGCATGTGCTATCACGCCTGGCTAATTTTTGATTTATTGTAGAGACGAGGTCTTGCCAAGTTGCCTGGGCTGGTCTCGAACCCGCGGGCTTAGGCAATCCACTCACCTGGGTCTCTCAAAGTGCTGGGATTACAGGCTGAGCCACCGAACCCAGCCAACTATTATTCTTTTTAAGATTTTTCCCCTTAAACCATTAAAAGTGTTAAAACCTCCGAGCGTGAGCCAATTTTGGTCTGTGGGCTATAGTTTGTCGACTACTGGTTAGACCACAACTTTGGAGCCACAGCTGAGTTTGGGTCCCAATTTTACTACTGCTGGTTGGATTATCTTGGAAAAGTTACTTCACTCCTCTCTAGACCTGCGTTTCCTCATCTGTAAAGTGATATCTCAAAGGCCTATAAGGATAAAAACACACATTGCTAATGACATCCAAGCACAGGCTGTTATCACCAACGTCAACAACTGTAGCACTCAGCCCTGAAATGTCTGGCAGGACCAGCCACACCACAGGAAGCACCAGGGCCCAGCCATCTTTCTGTGGCAATGGTACCTGGGAACTTGAGGCCAGCATAAACCCCAGTGCCTCCGGCCTGTGTCTCCAGGAGTCTCCACTGGTATAAGGACGCCCGTTTTCCACCACATTTGCTTCAAAGGAAATGTTACAACACTATTTGACCATGTTAGCGTAGGGCGTAGGGGAGGTCTTTCAGAGAAAAAAAAAAAGACTCATGACGAAAGCATACACAACTTTCTGCCCTTAAGGGGCTGGGAATGAGAAGAAGCTTGCTCACCTCCCTCATTATCCTTGTTATCAGCGCAGGAGGTTTCCATGGCAACGTTGCATCCGGGCCCTCTCCAGCCGGTCTGGCAGACACACTGCCAGCTGTTCTGACCCAGTGTGCATCTCCCGTTACCGTTGCACAAGTCAGGGCAGCCATCTGGTTGGAGAAACGGAGAGGATGAGAAGGAGGGACGAGCGGTGGCGCTGGGGAGGCAGGGGAGCCATGCAGAGGGGAGCAAGGCTGCAGGACAGCCACTGGGCCAGCCTCACAGTGGGGCCCGCGCCTGCCTTCTGGAGAGTCAGGGAAGCAGGCGGCACATGCAGTTGCAAGACTGAGTGGGGTTGCTGATGTAGGGGATCCCCGATGACAACTGACCTGGGTGGAAGGGTCAGAGGCAACCTTCCCGGAGTGGGGGGTTCAGTGCACGTCCCAGACAACTAAACCAGTGCTGAGCTGACAACCAGGCTAGCTCGGCTGTCATTTCCAGCCAGTAGCTTACGACTGATGCTACCTCAAAAAATGCCTTTCTTTTCTTTTTTTTTTTTAGAAGTGCCTTCTGCAGAAGAAAAAATTCTCTACCAACTCAGCATGGAGGGAGGCAGAGTGCCCACCATTTTTCAGAATTTTTAAGATCTATTTACACACAGTTATCATGAGCTTCTCATGGCTGAGAACCGGATGGCTCTGCTGGGCTATTTTCATATGATTGTATAGATACTATTTAGTTTTAGGTAATATTTAGTTAAGAGGCCCTTAAAAATGTTGACAGCTTATCACTGAACCTATTTACGGCACAATTTAAAAATACCACAGGATTTGAAGGCTGTGGAAGTAGGTGCTGGGTGCCATGAATTGAGAAAAGATAGGGAAATATAAAATATATATATATATATATATATATATATATATTTATGTGCATGGGGAAAGGGCAATGGGGTATGGATAATTCTCATTTTGTAGCCACAAATTAAGAATTTCTTTTTATTTATTTATTTATTTGAGTTTGAGTCTTACTCTGTTGCCCAGGTTAGACCTGCTGGGCTCCGGCTGCAGCCTGAGCCTTCCAAATAGCCGGAACTACAGGTGCACACTACCATGCCTGGCTAATTTTTGATTTTTATTGAAGAGACGAGGGCTCGCCAAGTTGCCTGGGCTGGTCTCGAACCCGCAGGCTCAGGCAATCCTCTCACCTCGGCCTCCGAAAGTGCTAGGATTACAGGTTGAGCCACCAAGCCCGGCCTTCTTTTTATTATTTAGGGGTGTGTATGTGTGTATAATCAGCAGCCTACCTAATTCCCTAATTGATACAGCACCCCAATCAATTGCAGCTACTACTCTCCTGACCTGAGCTTGGACAAAGAAAGTCTAGGGGAGAAAGTCGGATAAAGGGAGAGCCCTCAGAGAGATGGGAAGTCTCACTGGCAGAGCCTCCGCTGCCCTATATAAGATGAGGAGAGAAGCAGAGAATTGCCAGGATGTGGCCACACTCACAAAACCTACTTGCTGGCAAGAATTTCCAGGTATGTTTTCATTTTTCTTTCTTTTAACAGCTTTATTGAGGCATAATTAACACACCATAAAATCCACCTGTTTTAAGTGTACAATGCAATGACTTCTAGTAAATTACAGAGTTGTGCACTCAAGGTGTGTTTTGTTACTTCATTTAAATATACCCCAATGACCAATAATTTAATTGTCCCCAGAAAGTAACTTTTTCGAATATCTATCTCTATCTCATCCCATCTCCACCTCCACCACCATCTCCATTTCCATCTTTTTTTGGATCCATTTTAAACCACACTAAGTGCAGGCTGGGTTGGGTCATGGCGACGGAATGATAAATTTTGCAGTGATGGAGGTGCTTGATTTCAAATCTTCTTGGCCTAAATCCTGAGGATCAAAAGTGTGTCTCTCCACTACTTCTCTCTCCGGTATTCCAGAGCCTTCACCTAGCATCTGCCTTTTCTTCTCTTGAGTACCCCATGAGAATGCTGAGAAGCCTAATGTGTGCATGTGGCAGTGGTGGGAACTTAACAGACTACTAAGAAGAAAGGTCTTGAGGGGCTGTGATTAAGTTTAAGAAGAGGAGTTTCACTCCTTGGTGCTTGATGCCCCTCCCTTTTCCAAAATGCAGCACGGATTAGGATCTGAGAGAAGAGGGTATGCAACAGAGGATGCCTGTGTGGGACAGTCTGTAGGAAGCTGAGCTGTCTTGAGAGGGCAAACAGGAGACTGCTACCAGGGAGTCCATTCGTTTTTGCTGCAAAGTCTGGGTCTAAATCCAGCATGCAAATGAAGCCCAAGTTTGCGCACCCTGAGAAAGGCTTGCTTGGTCCCACACTTCTCACAAAGCCCAGATTCCCATTCCCATGCCTTTCCTTACCAATGTGGTAGAAAACCCCTGTTCCCACTGTGAGCGAGTACTCAGGGTGAAAGCTGTTCCCAGTTTCAGAGAAATACCACAGACATTTCTGCAGGAACAAAATGGAACTTAGGAGAGAAGACCCAAGGGACACTTCAAGGGTTTCCAGGAAAAGAGAGTATCTCCCACCTCCAGCCACCCCCAGCTTGACAATTTCTGCAGGTAGACTTTGGGGACCAGATCACAGATGATACATGAAATGCCAGCCCAGCAACCTTTGCTCAGTGTGGTATCTATTTGTTAGTGAGTGGGATCCATTTGTTGGTGCTTTGTTATTTAGCTACTTTGAGGTCTCATGTCTGCCTAAATTCATGCCCAAAGGCGTTGTCAACAGAAGCCTCATCATAGAGGAAACCCACATCTACTACATGAAATTTAAATTTGCAAAGAACAAGAGCATGCCAGTCAGAGACACGCACCCAAAATATGTATATTTCTAGATTGAATGAGGCTCCCCCTCTTCTCTTTCTCTCTAATTCCTGCCCGCCCTCCCCCTGCCGACCAACAGTAGTGAGATAAACAGATCACAGTAGCGGGTTTTCTCCACATCATATGAGAAAGATGAAAACACGAACAGTAGGAAGCTGGCAAATCTCTGAGAAGTTTCAGGGCAGCTGGGAATTAATGGACAGGACTTTGCTTTTAGCTTGAAGAGGAAGAAAGCATCCCTGGTAGGTGCGTGGCGTTGCTAGGCAACCCCAAGCTACCCCCAGCACAAGTTCATTCTACTGGTGGCCTTCTGAGGAGGTGATTCTTTGTGTTTGTGAAGTGCAAAGCCAGCTTCTGCTTAAGGAAAAACAAAACGTGGGAAGTAATTAGTCTGGAGGGCAAATGGGTACCAGGTGGCGGCTTTTCTCTGGAGAGGATGCTATCACTGAAATTGGATGGGCTTATAGGCTTACACTTGGGCATCTAGGACGTCTCCTATAGGAAGTCTTCTGGATTTCAGGTTAGTACTGCTGTCCTTGAGTGCCTACCTCCACGACCACCAATATGGAGTCCTCGAAGGCATACCTGTTTGGTTCCTTGTTTATGCAGCTTGAGAGAAGATGGCTGTCTAGAAGCTTCAGGTTCTATCATGACCCTAGACCGGTGATTCTCAACTAAGGCAGTTTTGTTCCCCCCACCTCCAGAGGACATTTGGTGTCATCTGGAGACTTTTTTTTTTTGAGTTGGAGTCTCACTCTTGTCGCCCAGGCTGGAGTGCAGCGGCACACTGTCGGCCACTGTGACCTCGACCCGCTGGGCTCAGGTGATCCTTCCGCCTCGGTCTTCCAAGTAGCTGGAACTACAGATGGAGACATTTTTGATTGTCACAATTTGAGGAGGGCGCTGCTGGCATCTAGTGGATAGAGGCCAGGGATGCTGCTCAGCATCCTACAACATACAAGGCAGTCCCCACAACAAAGAGTGACCCAACCCAAAGTGTCAACAGCGCTGAGGCAGAGAAACCTTGCCCTAGACAGAAAACCCTGTGAGATCTGACACTTGGCTGTTTGCTCTTGGATCCGAGCCTGGCCTGGTTTCAAGGCACATAGAAGGTGCTTGAATGAATGAAGAACAATCAGGTGGTGGGATATCATTTCAGCCTGTCCTGTATTTACAAACTTTTCAGAGAGACATGAGAAAATAGTAAAGAACTTTCTCTCCAAGATCAAAAGTTCTCTTCCCAGGGAGAACTTTCAAGGACACCAGTGATATTGTGGGCTGGTTCTATCCTATTTCAACATATCAGGAACTGATGTAGAAACGTGAGATTTTAACAAACCACCAAAACCCCCAATGCACCCTTATATTCTCCAATTCTCTAACCTCTAGACCCAGACTCCAACTTGGCACCTCAACGGTTCCATCGGTTCACTCTTAAGCATCTAAAACTCAACAGAATTCAACCTCTTGGTCCTCCCTCCCCACAAATTCTGACCCCTTGATCACTAAATGGCACCATCACATACTTACCCCATTGCTCAAGACTGAAACCCTGGAGTCTTTCTCAATGACTCTCCCACTTCCTACCTTCTCTCATTTCTTATATCTAACCCTAACCAAGCCTTGCCTGATTTTCCTCTTCCCTGTAAGAAGTCCTACCAGTCCTTCCTCCTAAATACCTTGGAATCTGCCTTCTACTCCCTCCCCTATAGTCACTACATTAAACCCAGCCATCCTCATCTTTGATCCAGACTCTTGTCACAGCCTCCTGACTGGAGTCCTTGTTTCCAGTTTTGCATCATTGTCCATGTCTCTCCATGCTGGACACTGCTGGAAACACTTCCATAGCTTTCCATTGATCCACGGGTGAGGTCTGAGGTCCTTAACCTGGCTTACAGACCTCACATGAATGGGTTCTTGTCACATTCCAAGATCACTTCAGGCTTTGGTCAGACTTAAGCCACATGGCCCTTCTTGTTCCTGTTCCTCACCTCCCTAACTTCGACCCATCCTGCAGATCCCCACTTAGAAGTCATCTCCTCCTGGAAGTTTCTCCAAAGCTCCCAAACCCAGGCTCTCTGCTCCTGCCATGGCATAGTTACCTTTCCTGCACGTGATCCTATCCACCCTGCTCTGTCACAACTGTCTGGCACTCCTTGATGCTTTCTAGGCCGTGTAGCAGCCCTTCCTTAAGACATTTTAGTGTCACCTGCTGGAGAAGTGTCATAATAAATGTGCACACTGTCATTACCTACGATTTGAATGGTGCCCCTAGAACTGTGTGGTGGACAACTGAATGACCGCCCTGGGCACTCCTGCTATGGCATAAAGCTGTCAGGGCGGGCCCACGTCTACTTGTTTACTCTTGGATTGCCAGTACTCCATACATAGTGGAGGGGAATGATGAATGAATAACTTCTGACTGAAATCAGCCTCCCCAGTGCCTTTGGCAGAGTGAAAACGGAATCGTTTCCAAGACTTTCTACACATAAATTTCAATCACTAAAAAAAAAAAAAAAAAAGGTCTGTTGACACAGTTACCAGGTAGGCAGGCTTTTTGCCTTAACAAAAATTAGGCATGAGCAAAATAATGCCTACAGTATCGTAAAAAGGTGAGCATAAATGCACTTGAAGAAAGCTATAATTACCATAAAAGGCTTTCTAAAAAAGCATCAAGATGTGTTTTACCACGTGCGGCAGTTTAGCAGTAGAAATAAGTGGCTAATACTGCATGAGGGGTATGGAGAGAGAAGGAGGATTTTAATATTCAACATCAAGCACACCTAAGAAAAGTTCAGAGGGCAGCACCCTGCCCAGATGGAAATGCAAGTGAAAATACAACACAGGTTACATGCAAATGCAGGCAGATGGCAGGGCACACAGGGAAATGGGTCGTCCCTGCTTGATCCTAGAGACCACTAGGAGGGCACCCACCTTCTTGTTTAAATCCTGTGGAAAGTGTTTTTTTTTTTTTGTTTTTTTTTTTTTTTTAGTGGGGGAAAAATCTTAACCTAGTTTGAAGTCAGAGTTCTGAGATTGAAACCTAGATATGCCTCTTGCTGTCTGTGTGACCTTGGACTGATAGGCTCACTTCTTTGATCCTCAGCCTGTTTGTAAAAATACGTATTTCCTAATTAATCTTATTAACTGTCCCAACAGAATACGACTTCCAAGAAGGCAGAAATTATCACCTCTTTTGTTCATTGAGATATTCTCAGTGTCTAGAAAAATGACTGGCACATAACAGTCACTCAATAAATGTTTGCTGATTGACTTAACAGGAATCGCGACAATTCTGTACTTACTTTGTACAGATGCCAGAGGTATTTAATGGCACAATAAAGGAAAAGATTTTAGCAGAGCTGGATGTGGAGGGGGCTCTGGAAGTGCTCAGCAGATAGTAGCACTTACTGTTGTTATGTTGATTAATTGTTGTTGTTACAAATCTTATCATCAGTGTTGGTAGGCTTTCTCTTCAGCAGGTCATTTCTCTTTGCCTTACTTCCAGATCAGAGCCTATGCTGTTTCAAGTTAAAAAAAAGGTGAGTTTCCCGGGTGCCCTCAGTGTGGGATTGAGTCACCTCCTAGGAAATCCACATTCCCCCATGACCACCAGTCAAAGACCCAGCAATAACACCTTGTTTGGCAGAGTGAGAAGAAAATGCACAGAAGCAAAGGGCAAATATAAGGTGCAGGAGACTTGAAGGTAGAATAAATGGGAGCCTTTTCTCTTGGGAAAAATTGTACTTTTGAATGTTAACTTATTAGGGACCCCCCCAACTGTTTTAAATATCGCTGTTTTCCTAGAGCTTGCATTGTTAAAATTAAGGAACACACACTCACACACACACATACACATACAGGAGATTATTTAATAGGAGAGCCTGCCATTACGTTCCAGAACTCTTTATAGTTGAAAACAGCTGAGGTGTCGGGGATCTGGGAACCACCAGGGGTTCAGTAGCCATTTATACAGAGCAGCAGTGGCAAATACTCAGAAAATTAATCTGATGCTCCGAGACACTCCGGGGAAAACCTCCAGCTAATTCTGGAGGATTGGCTGCCTGAGAAGCTCTCTGGTCCCTGGAATTCGCCCTTCTTGCCCACCCGCGTGTGCAGGAGGGGGCTGTGGAGGACCCTGTTTCTAGGCACCCCTTGTGCTGACACGCAGCCATGAACCTAGCTGACACTGCTGTCCCTTCTTTGTTAGAAAAGACATGGAGAATGGAGAGAGGCAGATGTTTCTCTTTGTTTCCATGGTGTCTGTGTCTTTATGCAAGGATGAGGGATGCTGAGCTGAGGATGGTGGGGAAGGCCTTGGGCTACTTTCTTTTCCATGGGCTACTGCTCAGCTTTTGCTCGAAAGGCAGAAATCAGTCCCCTCTACCCCAGCAGCAATAGAAGCTGCAGGGCCTCTGCCAGGGGATGTGCCCTTGCCCGCAGCTGTCTCTGCCACAGCTTCCCACATGCACCTGACTTCTCCCTGCTCAGCATCATTGCTGGCTGTGTGGAAGAAGGACAGCAGGAGGCTCAGCCTGGACTCCAGAAGCAGTGATGGACTTGAGAAAAAGTGAAAACAATCCTTTCGCATTTGAAAAAAAAGGAGAAAGGAAGATGCATCTTATTTTTTACTGTTTTGATGTTTCAAGCTATTTTAATTTAATTTTTTTTTAGAGGCAAGATCTTGCTAGGTTGCTCAAGCTGGTCTTGAACTCCTGGGTTGAAGCAATCTTCCTGCCTTGGCCTCCCAAAGTGATGGGAATAAAGGCCAGAGCACTCTGCTACAAATTCTTATTAACGCTTTTTTTTTCACACCTATAATCCCAGAACTTTCGGAGGCCAAGGCAGGAGGATGCTTGAGCTCAGAAGTTTGAGAACAGCCTGGGCAACATAGCAAGACCTTGTCTCTATTAAAAAAAAATTAGCTGGACGTGGTGGCAGAAAGATAGCCTGAACCCAGGAGGTTGATGATGTGGTGAGCTGTGATTGTGACACTGCATTCCAGCCTGAGTGACAAAGTAAGACTCTGACTCAAAACAAACAAAGAAAACACTTTAAAAAAAAGTAGATGATGGGAGGAGGAAACTGAGAGTTTAGGCAACAGTAACTGGGAATAGCTCTTCTTGGGAGGAAACCCCATGTCAGTTACTTAGTAAATTCCAATGGAAGCATCATCACTCTGTTGCCCTGGGGTCCAACCCAGCCTGTACTTTCCTGCTTTCTTCCCCTGAAACATCATCTTCCTTGATTCCACTGCACCTGATCAAAACAGGATAAAGTGGGCTAGTGTTGGAAGTGAATATCACCTTGCTGCTGAAATTCACACCAACTCGTGCCATGCCCTGCTGAAAGCCCCCTACGAATTTCTCCTCTTGCTTTAGATGGGAGCAGTGCTTCTCAAAGTCTGGTCCTGGGGCCAGCAGCAGCAGCACCTGGGAACTTGTTAGACATGCACATTCTTGGGCTTCATCCCTACAGAATCAGGACCTCTCAGAGTGAGACTCAGCCATCTGCATTTTGTTTCCTTTTTTTCCTCTTTATTTTATTATTGAGATGTGTGGTACAAGTCAGGATTAGGTACATGAGTAGTCTATGTGTAGGTGAAGTTTGGGCCTCCAACTGGTCCTCACTTCCCCTGGTTTAGGATCAGGTAGGTACCCTTTGTGATGATATATGACCCCCTCCCCCATCTGCATTTAACAAGCTTTCTTCTGTCTCATCCCATGTCTCTTCCATCTCAGTTCTCTGGGCTTCATCCACACTGCCCTGCTATGCTATAGAACATAGCTGGATCTTTCTTTGGGTTTTTGAAGATCTCTCTTCCTGAACTTATGCTCCCTGCACCCTCTTTGGCTAATACCCTGGGCACAGTTGGCCCTTGTCTGGGGATGGCTTTCCTCACTTCCGGCACAGGCTTTTTCCCCTATGACATACTTTTTCGTTGCATCATCTTGTCCTCTCTGGTGACCATCATAGTTCAAGTTCATCTTTGTTTAGAGCAGTGGTTCTCAACTGGGCTGCACATTCGAATCACCTGGGAGCCCTAAAAAATACCCATGTCTCTGAGGATGAGACCCAGGCATCTATTTTTTTTCCTTTTTTTTTTTTTTAAGCCACCCAGATGATTCCTTCGTGCAGTGGAGGCCGAGAACCTGTGGTTTAATACACATCTAACTGGGAGCCTCTAAACCTCTAGAGTGTAAAGACTTTAGCTCGGTTGTTTATGACTGTTTTCCTACCCTAGTGCATTAAAGATATTTGTTGAATGAACGAATTAAAAAAAAAAAACTCTGTAGTGTTTCTTGGCTGCTTCACTGTGTCCTTGATTCAGCAGCTGGTAAAAGGAAAAAGATAAAAGCTTCCTGCAGGCCATACCCCAAGCCTCTGGAAGGATGACACTTCTCCAAGCAAAAGAAGCCACCGACTGCAGTACAGGGTCCTAAACCAAGCTGATGACAGGAACCGTGTGTGCGAGGGGGAGGATCTGTGCCCTTGAATTGAAAGAAATTCCAGTCTGATACCTCCAGACTGGAAGATACAGACTAGAACACCCAGTGAGTAGAAGAGAAGGCACGCTGGGAGATGAAGAGGGCGACAGGAGTTACACAAAGGCAGGGACAACAATCACAAGAGAGCCCAATGGCTTAATTTGGTTCTTGGAGGATAATCAAGTTGTTGTACCTTTTGCATTTTATTCCCACAGCTATTCAGCAAGCAATGAACACGGTACCTACCGGCATGGAAATAGGGACAAGGCGCGACTTTGATTTCTTATTTGTTATTTTTAACCATCCAATTTCTACACCCACTGAGCATCCTTAGAGCCACAGGAGGGTCATAAAAATACAAATAACACCTAGGAGGCCTGTGGGCATGGACTTGCTACTTCTGCAAAGCTGACGGCTCTCTTTTAACTAGTGTAAAATCAGGCCAACCATACGTGGCCACTTTTTGTTGTTGTTGTTGTTGTTGTTGCTATTGCTCCCAGCACAACTTCAGGAAATCGCCAAATGTTTGTTTCTAATAGATGCTAAAAGGGTTAGACAAAGAATCTGCCCCAGAACTGAAATTTTGGATTTTAGGAAGCTTTTTATATAATAACAACAAAAATGGCACAAACCCTCCTAGGGCCCTTTCTATGTGATTAGCTCTCGTTCATAACTTTCATGCCTTCTGAATCGTCACAACAACCCTATGGTGTAGGCCCTATTATTATTCCTGTTTTATAGGTGAGAAAATGGAGGCACAGAGAAATTAGTAACTTGGCCCAAGTAGCAGAGTGAGTTAGTGGTGGGGCCAGGATTTGACACCAGGCGGATGAGATTTATAGTCCTTATTCTCAACTAGAGTGACCAACTGACCAGTTTGCTTGGGGCTATCTGGGTTTTTTTGCTTGTTTGTTTTAAGTCGATGTCTCATTCTGCTGTCAAGGCTGGAGTGCAGTGGCACGATCACAGCTCACCACAGCCTCAACCTCCTGAGCTCAGGTGATTCTTCTGCCTCAGCCTCCTGAGTAACTGGGACTACAGGTGCATGCCATCCAGCCTGGCTAATTTTTTGGGTTTGTGTGTGTGTGTGTGTGTGTGTGTGTGTAGAGATGAGGTCTCTCTCTATGTTGCCTAGGCTGGTCTTCAACTCCTGAGCTCATACAATTCTCCTGCCTCAGCCTCCCCGTCCAGGTTTTTGCATTATGTCCTAGGAGGCAGCCTGGGGTCACTGGCCACCATCAAGGACAGGGAGTAAGAACTGGGCTCTTTTCATTGGCTGTTCAGGAGGCAGAAGGTGGGAACAGAGGGGAAGGCTCCCAAAGGCAAGAAAGAGGGTGCAGACTTTTATACGAAGTCATTTTTAGTTTGTTAGTTTTTTGTTTTTTTTTTTTTAGTTGTAGTCTCACTCTGTTGCCCAGACTGGAGTGCAGTGGCCGCTCCCGGCCACCGCAGCCTCAACCTGCTGGGCTCCGGCGATACTTTCGCCTCAGCCTTCCAAGTAGCTCGGCTAATTTTTGATTTATTGTAGAGATGAGGTCTCGCCCAGTTGCCCAGGCGGGTCTTGAACCCGCAGACTCAGGCAATTCACTCACCTCAGCCTCCCAAGACGCGGGATTACAGGCTGAGCCACCGAGCCCGGCTTTGGCCGAACTTCTTTCTGGGTCATGTATATCCAGTAGAACATTCGTTTAAAAACATTAGTGTGATCTGAGACTGTCAGAGTGTTGGTCCCACTTCTTCCCCTGGGATACGGGAGGCATTGTTACACCAATGAGAGTTAGTTATGTGGGCCATGCATGCAAAATCTGCTTAGCACAGCACCTGGTCAGTGGTAGTTCTCAGCACATGTGACCCCTGCCCTAGATTCTGATATACCTTCTGTAGGGGTACCCAGATGAGAATTACTGCTGAAAGTACCACTGTTAGTAATGGGAATGTATTATTTTCATTTGTGTTTTTTTTGTTTTCATTGGGGCCGTAAAAATACCAGTTATTACATCATTGTATTTAGTCATTGCCCAGCTCTCCATTGTGTGACTATGTCACAATTAAAGTAGCCCCAGATTTTGGGGGCAGTAATTGCTTCCTGCTTATTACAATCAGTACTAGAATGAACTATGCATATCTTCAAAAATGAAAAGGTTATGGTGAACAACGAAGCAAGCTAATGTGAGGTATGACTAGATTGTCATGTGAAAGAAAGAATTACGTTACTTTTCCAAGTAAAGATTTCCTTTTCTTGTAATCATTGTGAGAAGCTATTTCAAGTGTATTTCAGTTAATTTGGGGTGCTTCTCTTTGAAGTTACCTTGTTTTTTGAATCAAGTATAATATTTTGCTAATCTAATACTTGATTAAACAATCACATATTACAGAAGGGCCATAATGAAATTCTCCTGTGCAACCCTTTCTCACCCCAAGCTGTTCCCTAGAAATAAACCCATTTTTTGAAGCTATTTATTTTGGTAGTTGTCTCCAAATTTTAAAATAATTATGTATAGTTTGCTATTATTAGGCTTATCAGTTTTAGACATTGTCTTGATTTATGTGACATATTAGTTCTCATGCCCTAATCCACATTCATTCATCAGGTTTTTTTTTTTTAGAGTGGGATTTATTGAGAGGACAGAAAAGCTCCCAGAGCAGGAGGGGACCCAAGGGGGTTGCCCCGTCAGATATTTTTTTATGAAGCATTTACTGCCTGTCAGGCATTGTTCTAGGGATTCGTCAGGGAAGGAAACAAAGTCTCTGCTTTCATACACCTGTCTTCTCAGTAAGTTTTTTAAATTTTACAATAATTACAGACTTAAAAGAAGTTAAACCATTTGAGAATAAGTTGCTAACCTGATTCCCTAATACTTGAGTGTGTTTTTCCTAGAAACAAGGACATTCTCAAATCTATAATATGGTTATTAAACTCTGAAAATCATTGTTGATATATTGTGATCATATAACCCTCAGATGCCATTCAGGTTTTGCTGATCATCCTAATATTCCCTTTACTGCAAAAGCATTATGTTTAGCATCATTTGTTGCATTTAGAAAACATCTCTTTAGTCCTCTTCAGTATGGAATAGTTCCTTAGTCTCCTTAATTTTCATGACCCTGATGCTTTTGAAGATTATAGACCAGTTACTTTATAGAATTTGTTCTGGATTTTGGCCATTCTAATAGGGGTGTAGGTATATCATCGTCTTACTTTGCATATCTTCAATGGCATATGATGTAGAGTACCTTTTTGTAAGCTTATTTGCCATCTGTATAGGTATAGCTTTGTAGGTGAAGTGTCTCTTTAGAGTTTTCCTATTTTAAATTCACTGTTTGGTTCTCTTATTGTTTAGGGGTTTTTTGTTTTATTTTTTAATTTTAAAGATGTGGGGTACAATTCAGGGTTAGGTATACAAATGTTGATTATACAGGTACCCTTGTTGATGAGGTGCGCCCCTCCCTCCCCTAGCAGTTTTCCCCAACTGCCAATCCCACTTCTGGTCCCCCAGCAGTTTCCCACTACTGCCAATTCCTTTCTTATAGTATTATGATAATTGTTCTAGGTCTGCTTATGAGTGAGAACATCTGGTACTCTGTTCTTTGTTTCTGTGATAGATCACTGAGTATGATAGACTCTTACTCCATCCAAGTTGTTGTGAAATCCATATGTTTGTCCTTCTTTATGGATGCATAATAATCCATTGTGT
>CAUYQG010056132.1:0-11303 GCA_963574415.1 Tarsius wallacei | reverse complement strand
TAGAAATACAATTGTCTTTTGCATATTTATTTTATACCCTTACATTTTGCCATAGTCCTTTATCAGTGCAAGAAGTTTTTTGACAGATTCTCTTGGGTTTTCGAGGTATAGAATCATGTCTTCTGCAAAGAGGGATAAATTGATTTCCACTTTTCAGATTTGGATACCCCTGATCACCTTCTCCTCTCTGACGCTTTAGTTAGAACATCCAAAACTATGTTGAACAGGAGGGTTAAGAGTGGGCATCCTTGTCTTGTTCTAGTTTTCAGAAAAAATGTTTCCAATAATTGCTCATCTCTTGAAGATTTTGCTTTGCATTTTTATGCTTCTTTTGTATGTTTTTGACAGTTTAGGTTAGCTCTATATTTTGGTCCTCAAGCTCTGAGATTCTTTCTTCTGCTTGGTTAATTCTGCTTTCCATGCTTATCAATTTGTTATTTATTTTATTCACAGTTTTCTTTACTGCTGTATCTCAATTATCAACTTCTTCATATTTCCTTTTTGTCTCCCCTCAATTCTATTTATTCTCTCTATTAATGTCTTGATATCTGTGTTTGTAGTTTGAGACAAGTCATTCTGGGGGCTCTTCATTGTTTGTGTTCCATGGTCTACTTTCTCAGCATCTGGCCTCACAGGGGTCTGTGTGAAACCCATATTCTTCTTTTGATTTTTCTTCATTTGTGTTGATTTTCCTCCCTACCCCCCACCCCCCCCCCTTCTTTAATTCTGTTGTTCAGCAATGACGGGGTTGCTTTGACTTCTGTTTGCTCAGTCTCCTATTCTTTCTTATGTGAATCCTCTAGCTTTGTTCAATTCTGAAGCTGGACTGTGGGTTTGGGGCTGTCCTTTTTGCAGTTTTAAGTTTTAATTGAGGAGGATCTGTGATTCAAAATCTATCTGCAGATCTCAGCATACACCAACAGGAGTATGAATACTCTGGAGCCCACTTCCCACTGCCTTGCAATCCTTCCATGTAGTCGGGGTACAGGCTTGCTCCCTGAATGCAAAATGAGATAAGAAAGAGGAAAAGAATGGAAAAAGGTAGGAAGGGGCAAGAGGAAGCTGGGGAGAGAAAGAGTAAGAGGGAAAACAGTTGTACCAACTAACAAATTAAAAGAGACACAAAGACAGAAAAGAGTAAAAAAAAAACTAAAACATACAGATAATCATAAAAACACACAATCCAACAAAAACCTCCCTATTGATGTACTCTTCCCATAAACAAACAGGAAGTTTAGTTTAAAGAAAAAAAATCAGTAAAATCACAGAAACAAAGCAAGTATGAAAACGTTATCAAAAACAGAAAGAAAAAAACTAAAACAAAAACAAACAAAAATGAGCAAAACAAACAGACAACAAAATAAATAAATAAAATAACAAGGAACTAAACTCACTATGAGGTCATTCCTATAAGTTCAATGCCCTTTCATCTCTGATCACTAGCTCTCAGCACAGGCTGATAGGGTTGCTCTCATCGCAGGTTGATGTGCTCACAGCTTAGGTAGATGCCCCAGTCCTACTGTGGGAGGAGGGTGGATCAGATCTGGACTCACCTGGCTTGCCGCTTGTCAAGTTTACCACTCATATCTGACCTGTGTCTGATCCAGTATGGGGGAGGGACTTCTGTCTCTCCCAGTTTATGTCCCAAGTTGGAAGCTGGGCAGAGCTGGGTGGAGCTGGGCCGGGCAATGCAGGTCTCTGCCTGGTCCTAGGACAGAGAAAATGGCTGTGATTGGCATCTCCTCATTGGGCATGGTGCTCCTCTGCAGCTCTCCCCAATCCTCTCTCTCTGCTGATCTGATCCAGGGTTCCAGTTTATCTGCTATAACAGGTGATGTTGTGGGCTGGGCACCAGGCAATGCGAATCAACTAGATTTGGCAGGGTCTTCTCAGGAGACTCCTGTATACAGTAGATGATCTTGCATGCCTGAGCTCCAATCTCAGGATGGTGGTGGGTGGCAGTCACCCTCAGAGGGGGACCCCAGGTGCATGAACCCAAGTATCCCCTCAGATGACTTTCACTCTCCCACAGCACACAACTCCTGACGCAGAGAGTCTTTATGGATGCTTGCTTTTGCTGCAGAGACTCAAATAGTCCAACCTATCTGGTTGCCATCTTAAACTCTACCTCCTGTTTTTCTTAAAGTCAGTCATTTTGAGCCTAATTAAAAATCCTTAGTCACTGGAAAAGCATCCAATCTGACCAGTTCTACTCTGTAAAGTGTTATAGGGAAAGGGGATAATGTGAAAAGATGGGCTGCATTAATGTTTCCCGTAAAACATTTCTCTTTCTAGAGCATTGAGGAACTTCCATACATGAGCTTTTCCATAACATCTTCATTTGATTTCATGTCTCCTCATCATTGTCAATAATATTGTCTATTTAGTAGATGCATTATCAAATGAAAATACCAAAAGAAATGTTTTTATTTACTAACAATCCCTGACTTCAAACATGCTCTATTTCATCACCTTTCTCTGCCACTTAATGACATCTTGGTCATAACAATCTCATGTCAGCAATTTAGTCAGTTTTACATATCAATGGTCATGTCAAGTCTAAATCACACTTTCTTTCCACATCTTATTCTGTCTCTTCCCTTTACACATACTTCCACCCACACTTGTAAACTCCAGGCACACTGTTATCCTCCAGGGTTAGTCAGTGACTCACAGATCTGCCATGGGGAGGATACAGGTTGTCTGTTCTTCATTGTCCACCTCTTTCTTTCTTACTCTTCTCGCATATTCAGGGTTGAGCAGGGAAAGAACTATTAGAGAAAAGGAGTCAAGTGTTTGTAGGTTTGTTCATTATCTCAGTTGTTTCTGCCAGCACAGTTTGTTGGTGACATTAGGTCATCATTCCTCACATGGAAAATATTACAAGGCTAACACCTTCAGCGACATCTCAAGCTAGTCTTCACGGTTCCTGTCTAGAAAGTATAACCACATGATGTGGTAGGCTGTGCTTTTGGTGGGGCATCTTCCAGACAGCTCAAGTCTATCAACTTCCATGGCACCCATTTGGCCAACTGTGTGAGACAGATTGACTAATCCTTGATTCTCATTTCAGTCTATTCTCAGTCTCTCACCTTCAAATTTTTTCAATAGGTAAACAGAAGCTATTGAATTACTTACCCAAATTCTATGAAACATATCACAATGTGTAAATAACTTTCTGAATGTTCTCTAGTTCCGGGGCACCATTCATACAGGTTTGCAAGTGTTCAACGCTGAGTAAGCATCCAACCATGAGGACAGAAAATGTCCCCTTCTTGAGTCACAAGATGCACCTATAAGGTGACCAGTTATCAACCTCTCACTTCAGTGAATTTATCTAGAAAATCTAGAATTTTCTACTACTGTGTGTTTGCAGGAGAATAGGGTACAGATCACAGCTGGTTGAGGGTTTCAGGTAGGAGAATATTGCTACTTCTTAAATTATCTGTAGGAAATTTCTCACTCTTCACTGCTGTTATCTCTCAATTGTACAAATACTTTACAACTACAGTGTTTGGTTTGGGGACTTAGACAATATTCTGAGTCAAGAAAGATAGCATTTGATATTGTGAACTACTGCATATAAAACATTTATGGAGCTTGACTAGTAATTGCATTATCCATTTTATAAACATAGAATGTAAGATTGAAAGATCATGAAAGACTTACCTGACTGAGATACACATCTAAGTTTACAAATAAGCTATTTCATTTTTAAAAATTGTGAAATCATGCATTTTAGTTTAAAAAAGCTGTGCAATTTCAATTTACCTGACTTCTACTTACAAATGTATACATAGTGAGTTCAGAGTAAAAAAAGAATCTAAATGGCAGGTGCTTTGCAGAACACATAATTAGACACCGTTCCCTCGTAAACAACTTTTTATCCAAAAGATAAATCACAAGTAAGAACCATTAATGAGTTTTTATAACTTTTAGGTTTACATAGAGTTTTTTCCTAAAAGTTCAATGAACTTAACTGGTGTATGATAATATTTCAAAGTTAAATAGCAGCAACATTTCTGAAAAACTGAAATAATCAAAATAAAGCTATGAAAGCTGCTATGAGATCACTGAGAGTATAGTGTAGCAATTTAATTAATGTTTCAAAGAGTAAACAAAATGTTATGTCCTAACATTTAATTTAATATTTTAAAATTTTATTTTATAGTTGTGGAGTGCATATGAGTGTTTGCTACATTAGTAAGTACTTCCAGCAAGCAGTCTTTCTGTCTCATAGAGGACCTGGTACACAGTGTGTGGTTGGGTGCTTCTTATCCCTCCTTCCCCTCTCCCTCCTTTAGCAATGTCCATGGACTGTTTTTCTCGCCTTTGAACTTGTGTGTCCAGTGATCGGGGCCAACTTATGAGTAAGAATATGTAGTGTACAGTTTTTTATTTGTTTGTTTCTGTGACATTTCACTTAGAATGATGGTCTCCAGATGCATCCATGCTGGTGCAAAGGACATGATTTTGTTCTTCTTTATGACTGCATAGTATTCTATTGTGTATATATACATATTTTCTTTATCCAATCCACTCTTGCTGGGCATCTGGATTTGTTCTATGTTTTTGCTATTGTAAATCAACGTACATGTTCAGATATCTTTTGTATGTTAATCTGGATATATTCCTAGAAGAGGGATTGCTGGATCATATGGCAGCTCAGTTTTTAGTTCTTTGAGGAAATGACACACTGTTTTCAAAAAGGGTAAACTAGTTTACATACTCACCCACAGTGTAGAAATGTTCCCTTTTCTCTGCAGCCTTATCAACACTTGTTGTTTTATGACTTTTTAATTACAGATATTCTGACAAGTATGAGATAGTGTTTTATTGTAGTTTTGGTTTGCATTTCTCTGAAGATTAGTGAAGCTGAGAATTGTTTTCATACATTGTTGACTGCTTGAATGTCTTCCTTTATGAATTGTCTGCTCATGCTATTTCCCCATCTTTTAATGGGGTTGTTTGTTTATTTCCTTTCAATTAATTTTAGCTTATTGTAGATTCTGGATGTTAGGCCTTTATTGCATGCATAGCTTGCAAATATTTTTTTCCATTCTTTGGTCTTTTTACTGTCTTGATGGTTTATTTTGCTGTGCAGGTTTTTGTTGTTGTTGTTGTTTGCTTTTTAGTTTGATAAAGTTCTACCTACCAGTGTTAGAATTTGCTGCTTTTGCTTTTGAGGGCTTAGCCATGAATTTATTGCCTCCTCCAATACCCTGGAGTGTGTTCCCTAATTTTTCTTCTAAGATTCTTATAGAGTAAGTTTTCTACATATGCACAAGTTCCATTCCAAGAACACATTTGTAAGTCCAATTTGTTCATAAATCCAACAAAGTTAGCCTAGGTACCTAACAGGCACAATTGACTATGGAGTATCAGGTGCATCACTGATGTTTTATGCTTGTTTCTGAGCATCTTGGGCATACTTAAAGATACTGTACTACTGTGCAATACACAGTACTGCACAGTAAAGTACAAAAAGCGCAACCAATTGTAGAGGATGCATGCACCGGACAATGTATGACAGACACATGAACTAACAAACGTGATTAGACATGTGAATGCATGTTTGCATCTTTGAGACTTTTCAACTTTAGCGTTCACATGTAGGGAACTTACTGTAGTTTCAGGTTTTACTTTTACATCTTTGATCCATTTTTAGTTAATCTTTGTTTATGGGGATACATAGGCATCCAGTTTAATTTTTCTGCATGTAGTTAGCCAGTTTTCCCAGAACTATTTCCTAAATATGATTTTCTTTCTCCAGTGTCTGTTTTTGTTTGTTTGTTTGTTTGTTTTTGGCTTTGTGGAAGATGAGTTGGTTGAAGGTCTCTGGTTTTATTTATGGATTCTCTGTCCTGTTCCACTGGCTTATGTCTCTGTTCCTTCACCAATACCATGCTGTCTTCACGACTGTAGTCTAGTAAAGTTTGAATTCTGGCACTGTGATGTTTCAAGCTTTTTTTTCCCCCTGAGAATTGCTTTACACAAGAACTAACATGTGATTCAGACAATTCAGACTCATTTTTGCTTCCATATACATTTCTGTATTGTCTTTTCTATGTCTATGAAAGTGATGCTGGAAATTTGATAAAAATTGCATTGACTCTGTAGATTTCCTTGAGGAATGGTATCTTGATGATTTTGATTCTTTCAATCCATGAGTGTTGGATTCTTTTCCATTTGTTTTTGTCATCCTTAAGTTCTTTTAGCAATGTTCCTTCATTCTTATATTTCTTGCCTCATCAGTTACATGGATGTCAAGGTATTTTATTATTTTTTTTGTGGCTACTGTGAATTACATTGTGTTTTTTTTATTTGGTTCTCAGTCTGCTTGTTGTTGATATAGAAAATGCAACTCATTGATTTAGTAACCCGAGATTTTGCTGAAATCTTTTATCAGTGTGAAGATGTTTTTGACAGGCTCTCTAGAGTTTGTAAGGTATAGAATCATATTATCTGCAAAAGGATAATGAAACTTTATTTTATCCTACTTGGAAACTCCTGATTTTTTTCACCTGTCCAGTTGCTCTAAGACTTCTGGTGTCATGATAAATAGAAGGAGTGAGAGTGGGAATCCTTGTCTTTTTCCAGTTCTTAGGAGGATTGCTTTCAGCTTCTGCTCATTAAGTATCATGCTGGCTACAGTTTTGTCATAGATGACTCTTATTATTTTGAGGAATATTCTTTCACTGACTAGGTGTTCGAAAATTTTCATCAAGAAGAAATGTTGGATTTTATCAAATGTTTTTTCTGTGTCTAATGTGTAAATCATGTGGTTCTTGGATTTACACCTATTTAGGTGATCGTTTATGTTTACTGATTTATGTTTGTCAAACCAGCCTTGCATCCTGGGAATAAAGTCCACCTGGTTGTGATGAACGATCCTTGAAATGTGCTGTTAGATGCAATTTGTTAGAATGTTGTTGAGAATTTTTGCATCCATATTTTCAGGGAAATTGGCTTGTAGTTATCTTTCCTTGTTGAGTCTTTGCCATTTTGGGGTATCAGGATGCTATTGACTTCATCGAGTGAGCTAGATAGAATTCCTCTCTTCTCAATTGTCTGGAATATTTCAGTAGTATTGATATCTTGTACATCTTGTAGAGTTCAGTCAAGAAACCATCTGTTCCAGGAATTTTTTTTTGTCAGGGAGGTTTTTTATTACTGAGTCAATTTCTTGTTTTGTTATTAGCCTGCTTAGGGTTTTATTTTCTTTCTTTTCAGTATTGGGAGGTTATGTGATGCCAGAAATCCCTCCATTTCATCTAGATTTTCTAGTTATTTTCATATAGATGTTCATAGCAATATGTTATAATTGCTGATTTCTTCAGAGTCAGTTGTGTCATCACCTTTTTCATTTCTAATTGTGTTTAATTGGACTTTCTTTCTTTTATGTAAATCTGATCAGGGGTCTGTCAATCTTTTTTTTTTTTTTAAGGAATCAGCTTTTTGTCATGTTCATACTTCTATGATTTTTTGGACTCCATTTGATTCAACTGTGACTTTATTCTAGGATTGGATTGCTTTTGACTTTCCAGTTCCTTTAGGTGAGATGTTAGTCTGTTTACTGAGATTCCTCTATTTCCTTGATATGTACATGCAATGTTATAAACTTCCCTTTCAGCACTGCTTTTATGATATCACAGAGGTTTCAGTGTTTTGTGTTTTTGTTTTCATTTGTTTCCAGAAATCTTTTTATTTCTGCTTTGATTGCTATGTTAACCAAAAAATCATTCAGAAGCATATTGTTTAATTTCCACATATTTGCATATTTCAGAGGAATTCTTGTTTGTGATGGTATTTATTTTTATTCCACTGCGGTCTGAGAAGATGTTTGCTATGATTTTGATCTTTTGAAATTTATTTACCTTTGATTTATGTGTGACTATGTGGTCGATCTTGGAGTTTGTTCTCTCATGTGTTAATGAAAAAAGTGTATATTCTGTGGTTGTTGAGTAACATTTTTCTAGATGTCTATTAGGTCCAATTGGTCAAGTGTTGACTTAAGGTATCAGATTTCCTTATTCATTTTTTGCCTCAATGATCTGCCTAAGGTTGTTAGTGGGATATTAAAGCTTCTGACTATAATTGTTTGTCTATTATTCTCTTAGTTTAATTAGCAATTGTTTTATAAATCTAGGTGTTCCTCTGTTGGGTGTATATATTCTAGAGGGATATTTTTTGCTGGTGGACTGAACCTTTTATCATTATGTAGTGTCTTTCAGTGTCCTTTTTAACTTTTATTGGCTTAATGTCTATTTTGTCTGATATAAGAATAGCCACTCCAGCTCTTTTTTTGTTTTCCATTTTTCTGGAAGGTCTTTCTTCAGCCATTCACCTTAAGCCTGTGGGTGTCATTTGCAGGAGATGGGTTTCCTGAAGGCAGCAGAAGGATAAATTGTGTTTATTGTTTGTCACTCTATGCCTTTTGAGTGGCAAATTCAATCCATTCACATCTAAATGAATTACTGATATGTATGAATTCATTCTTGTCATTTTGTTATTTAGGTTTTGTGATTTATTTGTGTGGTCTGTAAACTCTGTGCCATCCTGTGCTTTTGTGATGGGTGGAACCACTCTTTCATTTCTGTGTTTAGAATTTTCTTAAGCATTTCCTGAAAAGCTGGTCTGGAGGTGACATATTCTCTTAGGGACTGGATGTCTGGAAAGGATTTTCATTCTCCTTTATTAATGAAGTTTAGCTTGGCAGGGTAGGCCATTCTTGGCTTGAGCTGTTTTTCTTTAAGTCTCTTATATGGGACCCCAGTCCTTTCTGGCTTGTAGGGTTTCTGCTGAGAATTCTGCTGCAATTCTGATAGGTCTCTTTCAGTAGGTAAGCTGTCTCTTCTCTCTAACTGTCTTTAGGATTTTTTCTTTCATGCTCACCTTATGCAGATGGATTATTATATCCTGTGGATTACCTTTTCTTGTAATACTTCACAGAAGTTCTCTGGATCTCCTGTGTCTGCATGGTTATATCTCTAGCATGAAAGGGAAATTTTTCTTGGATGATATCTTGAAAGGCTTGTTTCCAGAGTGTTCTCAGTTTCCTCTTCTATCTCAATAAGGATTACCAGAGATACCAATATTTAACAGAAAGATTCACTTCCAAACTTTGGAAATAAGGAAACCTTAAGCTAGCGGTTCCTTTTGTGCCCCACCCCCCAAAAAATAGCCTAAAAATAGAAAACTCAGCTTTACTTTTCACTCATCTCCCTCCTTCTCACCTTTAGGAATCTGCAGTGTATGCAGTTCCATCCTTATTTCGCTGTGTACCCAGTGTTTAGCTTCTACTTATAAGTACAAACATGTGGCATTCAGCTTTCTGTTTCTGTGTTAATGCTAACCAATCACACCTTCCATTTGCCCTTCACATGGAAGAAAAAGAGAGGAATTTTTTTTGTTGTCCTGTAGACAAAAACAAGGACACGCTCACTAGGAACCAAGAGTAACAATAATCAATCTTTTAAAAGATAGATATAATATTAAGATTTATCAATATCTGTAGCACGAAAATGCAATATTGACAAAGAGAAAGACTTACCTAAATGAATGTGGAAAACAAAACAAACCTTTTAAACGTTAATTTTCTCAGAGTTTAAAATACAACTTGAATAAGAAATTTTTAAAATGTGGTGTTATGAAACAGAAATAGTCAGGGAACAAGAAGGAACCATAGGACAATTGAATAATTAGTAAAATAAAAAAAAAACAAATTAAATGTGAAACCTGAACTATGGAGTGAAATATATCTTCAAGAATGTGACCAAATAGACAAATAAATGAAAATGCAGTGGAAAAAACCCAAAAGAACTAGAAAAGCAGACTGATATAGTCAATATTTAAGTTGAACATTTCTCAGAAAAAAGCATGGAAGATGAATGAAATAAAACATTCACATAAGTAACAGAAAACATTTTTTAGAACTTGACAAAATTTACAGTTTTTTGATAGAAAATGTTTGTAATGGGTGATTATAGGATTAAAAGAAAAAAAGACTCATCATTAAATATGTTCTTGTGGTATGTCAGAACACTAAAGATGATTTTAAAACCTTCAAAAACATAAAAGAAAACGGTTTATATCTATCATATGACCTACAAGGGACTATACATATATAATCTATGACATATATATATTATATATGTAAAATTTTTAAATATTTATTGTCTTTTTCTTCTTTTAAATTTTTTAAAATTTAGACCCAAGAGCATGTGCAGGTTTGTGTCATGATGAGGTTTGAGCTTCTTCTACTGATCTTTCCACCCAAATAATGAGCGTGGCACCGATAGGTAGCTTTTCAGCCTTCGCTCCTCTCTCTCCTCTCTCGCTCCCACCTTCAGGAGTATGCAGCATGTGTTGTTCCATCCTTCTTCTACTATATACCCAGTGTTTAGCACCTACTTATAAGTGAGAACATGCAGTACTCAGTTTTCTGTTTCTTTGCTAATTCACTTAGAATAATGGCCTCCTCCTCTTATGTTGCTGCAAAGAACATGATTTCAGTCTTTTTTATGGCTGTGTGTTATTCCTTGGTGTATATTTACTACATTTTCTTTATTCAATCCACTGCAGTTGGACACCTAGCTTGTTTCCATGTTTTATACTGTGAATAGTGCCACGATAAACATGCAAGTGCAGATATCTTTTTAGTAGAACAATTTATGCTCATTTTGGTATATACCCAGTAGTGGGGTTGCTGAATCAAATGATAGATTTATTTTTGTTGTTAGTTCGTTTATTTTTATTTTATTTTATTTTTTTACTGTTTTAGATTCAAGAGGGTACAAATGCATGTTTGTTACATGGGCATATTGTGTACTGGTGGTGTGGATTGAACTTTAGGTGTCCCCATTCCCCAAAGAGTGACCACTGTACCCAACAGGTAGTTTTTGAACCCTCATCACCCTCTTCTTCTCCCTTTTAGCATCCTCGGTGTCTATTATTTTCATCTGTATGGTCATTTAGTTCCCACATATCCATGAGAACATGTAATGGTTGGTATTCTTTTCCTGAATTAGATAACTTAGAATGATGAGAACCTGGTTATGCTTATGGCATGAGAGAGACAGATAAATAAAATCACTGTTTATTGCCGTTTGAAGTAGCTGATACATAAAGTGTGTGTTGGAATGTGTGTTAAAGATGTCAATGGACTGGGCTTGGTGGCTCAGCCTGTAATCCCAGTACTTTGGGAAGCCGAAGTGAGTGGATCGCCTGAGCCCACGGGTCTGAGACCAGCCCCAGCAACTTGGCAAGACTTCATCTCTACAATAAATCAAAAAATTACCTCC
>CAUYQG010056130.1:0-73938 GCA_963574415.1 Tarsius wallacei | reverse complement strand
AACATCAAAAGAGGTCTGAAATAACTTGTAAACGTATTTGTTTGTTTTTTAAATTTAATTTGACAAGTGGGATTTACTTATTCAAATGAAAAACAATCCTTGGGAATTTATGGGGGGGGACAGGGAGGGCAAGGGTGGTGGGATTAATGGTAGTCAATATCTGTCTGGGGATGGGGGGACACCCCTTATCAACAAGGGTGCCTGAACAATGCATATTTGTATACCTAACCCTTAACTGTACCCCACAATTTTAAAATAAAAATATGTTTAAAAAAAGAAACACAATCCTTTTCACCCATTAAGAATGCAATGTATTTTCAATATAAGAACGTGGAAATAATTGGGTAAGTGGGCAAAAATATGTGTACAGGTACAGATAAGCAACTTGTGAAAACTTATTAGCAACCTAAATAAATGTTCCTCTTTTTGTTTTAATGGCATAGGAAAATGCTCATGATTTATGAAGTTAACAAAATAGGATTGAAAGCAGTAGGAATAGCATGTGTTCACTTTAAAAATAAATATGTGGGCCAGGCTCAGTGGCTCAGCCTGTAATCCCAACACTTTGGGAGGCCGAGAGGGGACTGCCTGAGCCCACAGGTTCGAGACCAGCCTGGACAACTTGGCGAGACCTCATCTCTACAATAAATCAAAAAATTAGCCAGGCATGGTAGCACATGCCTGTAGTTCCAGCTACTGAGAAGGCTGAGACTGATGGATCGCCAGAGTGCAGCAGGTCGAACTGGAGTGGCCATGAGTGTGCCACTGCACTCCCTGGGCAATGGAGTGAGACTCCACCTCAAATAAATAAATATAGAAATGTGTATATTTGCATAAGAAAAGCATAAAAAACTGGATCTATCAAATTTTTAGTAAAGATAGATGGATGGATAGATAGATAGGTGGATAGATAGGATTATGATTAACTTTTGTTTTCTTTTTATTTTAACTCTCCTGGATTTTCTTAAGTTTTTGCAGTGAGTAAGTATGACTTTTTCAATCAGTAAAATAACCCCCCCCAAATATATTTTTTAAGCCATGCATGCTGGCCAGCAGTGTGGCAATTGCAGAATCTACCTCAGAGATGTGAAGTAGACAAGCCCACAGATCACCTTCTCCCTCAGTTCTCCCTCCCTAGACCAGGAACAGCCAAATCAACTGCAAAGCCCTTTCCTTCATGAGCAATTTGGGTGAAAAGTGAGGGTCCCCACTCGTTGGCCACACCCTCCACCAAAGCCTGAATTTGTTTTTAAAGTTGCTCTGAAAGGGAACTTGAGTCTATTTAATTTAAATAAAATTGCCAATAGGAATTTGGGTGAATGGGAGAAAATGAGCCCATGGCCTGTCCCCAAGTTCATAAATATATCAACGCAGGCCAAATGCTCATCATGCTGGTTACACTTACCTTTACTCCCAAGGAGAAAGTATTAAAACAAATGTAAAAGCTGGAGCCAATCTTCCAGGCCTGCTCCAGGGCCGCTGATGGTAAGCTCATTATTACTGGAGACTTTTCAGGGAGGCCCCTGAGCCCAGTGAAGACTTCAAGTTCCTCTGGGTTCTGAAAGTAGGTAGTGCCCCCTGATCCCAGTGGCTTTCCTAAATTCTCCACATCCAAGCCTAACACAGCTCTGTGTGTGTCTGTGTATTTTTTGTGTTCTCAGCTGGCTCGGATTGCAGACAGTAAGGACCATGTGTTTCCCGTGAACGACGGTTTTCAGGCTCTGCAGGGCATTATCCACTCAGTGAGTAGAGCACTTTTTCTGAGACTGGTCATCCAGGCACCTTCTGCCCTGATCTGTTATTAATACCCCAGTTCCATCTCTTTAAGGCTGGTGTTTTCTTGCTTGAGAGAACATTCCTTCATATATCTTTTTGTCTACCATGTCCCACTTCTTCTTTTTGCTTTCTACTCATGTTTCTTTTCTCATTCTCCTGTGCCAATTCTTCCCTACAATAGAAAATTTAAAATGGAAGGGGGCACTTCTCTGACAATAAGCCAAGTTTCAGACAGCCCTCTCAGTTCAGTTCTCATTCTGGGCAAACTGGCTGACTATTTACACTTGACTGACCTCAGCTTTCACAGCCGTGACTGAACACAACTGCCTTCTCAGCATTTGCAGACTGGATCTATATCACTTGGCTGCTGCACATACTTTAGACCAGACTGCTGCCCACTGAAATCACCTGCAGAGCTTCAAAAAAATGCCACTGCCTGGACCTCTGGTCTGGGCTGCAGCTGAAGCTTCAGAAATTTTTAAAATCTCCCCAGGTGATTCTAATGTTGAGCCAAGGTTGAGAACCACTGCTTTATCCTGTAACCCCCAAATATGTGAGCTCCAGTGTTCCTCCTGGAGATGTTTGCACAGTCAACATCTCTCCTTTACCTACATGGGTGGTTTTCCATAGTCCTTTCCTGGATGGCAAACAGGACACTGGCTTCCAGGACTTCTCTTCTCTGCCTTCCACACACAGGTCAGGCTCTTGGTCCAACTGGAATATTGGATGTTACTGGCCCTTAAAGCCTTGACTGGCAGGTCAGTGTGCATGCTACACCTGCAATGATGGTCAGAGGCACTGAGGCCTCCTCCTTTAGGTTTTTGACCAGGCAGACATCCCACAGTCTTCACTGGAAGCTCAACAGGCCCCAGACTTGAGGTCCAGGATGCTCATTTGGAGCTCAAAGGATCACTGTGCTCTTAAGATTCCAAGGGGGTCTTGATTCAGGAGTTGCCAGTCTAGGGGCTAAGGATCTACCAGCTCCCCCAGACGAACCTGGAAAACCTCCAGCATGGCTGTGCCTCCATGCTGCCTCTCCCTCCAAGGTTTGCTAGAAGCTCCAGCAGAGTGAGAAGGAAGAACCTTGGAGCTGGGCAGCCCAGAGTTTAAATGCTGGCTCATGCACTTACCATTTACAGATCCTTGGACACTTCTTTCTTTGTTTGGAAAGGGGAACTGCTGATGAGATTTACATCATAGGCTTGTTTGAGGATTACAAGGATTACTAAGGAAAATACCTAATATTTTTCCAGGCACATAATAGGTACTTAAGACATATGAATTATTTCCTCTTCTACTTCCCTTTCCCATCATATGAGGAACATTAATGTCAGCTTTTCTTGATTCTCTAAATTGTCTTGAATATACTTAAAAATAACCTGGGAGTCATGTTTGCAATACCTATTCCCAAAAGATTATATTGTAGTCAGTTTGGAATGGATCCAAGGAATCTGCCTATTTTAAATCTGTATTTTTTAAAAAGGGCTTCAGGTATAATTTTAGAACAATTACATATATAACTTTAAATGTTCAAAATTTTGAAAAATAATCTCACCTCAGATTGGGAGTTCTAACCTTAAATAAGTACGGATGATAGTTGTCATATTCAATGTGTTTGTTTGCAAATAATAAAAACCACTCAAACTACTTTAACCAGAAAGTATAAATTATTGATAGGATAGAGAAGTATCAGACCCAATTATAGATCCACAAGTGAAGGATGTCTGCTGTAAATTATTTTTCAGGTAACTGTGGCATACTTGATAATAGCAGCAGCATGAACTATAACAACCATGTAAAACAACAACCCAAGGATCGCAAAACACGGTTGACTGCAGGATTTGTGCTGATCATGAAACCTTTAGAAGTTCAGAAGTGGCTTATACTGGGTGGGAGCCTTTATGAGAAGGCAGGGAAGACCTGAATCATTGAAAGACTGAGTGACGGTGGTTGGTAGTACCAAAAGAGGGATGATATGACCTCAGTTCAGAGGCTGGAAAAGAGCAAAGCATATTTGGACACTAATAGTAATAATACCTATCTGTCTGGTGGGACAATCTTGGCAAAAAAGCCAAGGTCATGGAAAAAAACCTAGACGTGTACTGGAAGTGGATTGACAAAAGCCTTGGAGGAATTTCGACTCCAACTTAATAGGGAGTGAATGTAATTACTGAAACAAGTGACATTTAAGAAGATAATCTGATGGCAGTGTCCGTGGATGTAGGAGTGAGACTGGGGACACCTAGAGGCAGTAGCCCAGTCAGGAGTCAGTAGTCCTGCCTTCAGACAGTAGCATTCCAAGCAGGGCCAACTCTTATCTGTCCAAAGGTTCTTATGAGCCATGTTTCTAAGATTTGGTTCCTACACAGATAATTAGAATCTTTTTAGTTGCATAAATCAGTGTTGTCGTTGAATATTTCAGCCTTAGCAACTCACCCAAACTCAAACCCATGATGTTTGTAAAACTCCCCCCACTGTCAAATGGAAATAACACCAAAGATGTACAAGAAATTTTAGTGAAATAGTCTTCCAAAAGGGAATAAATTAATTTGAGATTCCAGTATTAGTACTTTTAACTAAATGACAACATTCTTGTGAGCTCTTACCTGGGAGTTATGCTAGTGGTTTTGATCCTTCCAAGACTCGAAACTCATGTGTAGGGCAGTTGTTAATTGGTTTGCTTGAACAGAGAAACAGGGATAAGCACAGCAGGGCTCATCTTTCTCAAATCAAACAGAAGTAATTATGGCCTGAAAGTTGGCTAACTATTTTCAAGAAGTAGGTTCATTCCCCCTTTTGGAGACTGGAAAGCAAAACTCTCACACACACCCCCACCCACACCCCACCATTTGAAGCGTCTATTCCAGCTTGCAGCTTATTCCCATGGATCTTGTTTTGTAGTTGGTTATTTTCTCAGAATAAATGGGACTGGGCTTAATTATCCCAAATAAGATTGCAAAGAAGTCTCTAATAAGCTGAAATGGTTCACAAAGTTTTCTACCCCAAGTGTCCATATTTTTAAGGCTCAAATTAATTTGCCAGGACTAGTATTTATTTATTCACCAAATACTCATTGTAAACCTTTATGACAGGCTCTAGACCATTCAGTAATAACTAAAGCAGTTAGAGACCCTGTGCTGGTAGAGCTTACAGACTAGTGGGAGAGGATAGAGTAGACAAGTTAGAAATATCGGGGCTATAGAAACTATAGGACAATTCAGAAACCTATGGAGATGCTTTCAGGGGCTGCACCAATTTCAGGGCTACTAGAAGATTCCAGAAAAAAAAAAACTGTTAAAATAACTCTCACCCAACATGCCTGCTGCAGTCTACTCAGGATGTTTGTGGTTGAGAGCCGACCATCAGACAGGGCACAGTTGGTGAATCCCCCTGGGCATGTACACAAATAACCAAGTTGACTTGCTTTAACCTTTATTTTCATTATAAGCTCATTAGCATACAAAATGACATTCCTTCTAGCACCATGACAGTTCCGACCTTGCCCATTTATAGTAATAAATTGGGTGGCACCCCAATTCTGGGAATTACCCACCCATCTCTTAGAAAATCCACGCCTTTAATAGAATATTCTACCCCTTCATTATTGTAGCATACAATACCCATGAGCAAAAATGCCCCCCCAGCACAACATTTTTCTTGTGTCCACCCGCACTTTTCCCTAAGTGTGTAATACTCTGTTACTTCCACTTTTAAGAAGCTTGCCAACTGCCTTGCTATGTTCAATTCGTTCTGAAATTCTTTTCTTAGGCAAAGACAAGAACCTAGCACAGAACACTGATAACAGACACAGACACGGGCATGGTAGCGCGTGCCTGTAATTCCAGCTACTCGGAAGGCTGAGGCAGAAGGCTCGCCGGAACCCAGTGGGTTGAGGCTGCAGTGGCCGGGAGCGGCCACTGCACTCCAGTCTGGGTGACAGAGTGAGACTCCAACTCAAAAAAAAAAAAAACCAACCAAGTAAATAAGTAAATGTGTGTAATTTAAATTGTGATCAATGATATAAAAGAAATAATGTGCTCCTGAGATTAAAAGAGGTGACAAAGAACCCAAGCTCATTTGACCTGAAGGGTGAAATGTAGCCAACCAATGGAAGAGAATGGATGGACTGTTCTTGGCAGAGTGTGGCCCTAAGATAGTGCATAGGAGAATGAAAGAGCAGAGCTTAAGGTGGAGAATGGCAGAAGATGAAGTAAAGACGCAGGCAGATGCTAAATTGCCAGACCTTTGAAGGTCATATATTTACTCCAAGGACAATGGGGAGTTAGCTATAGCCAGATAGAGAGTCTGACAACAGAGTGATCAGGCTTGAAATCAAGACTCAGGAAATCTAGTTATCATGGCACCTTGTCCGTATTCCCTGTGGATGATGAATAAACACTCATGCCTGTGAAGAAGAAAAACTACCATGACTTGTTAAGCATCTTCTCTCCACCAGCTCCTCACTGGGCACTTCACTGCTATCCTCTGAAAAAGGATTTATTATCCCCATCTTATGAATGAGGAAATTGAGGTGCAGGAAGGTTGGACAAACTGCCTCAAGTCCACCCTCTCATAATGGTGAAGTGGGGAATTTGAACACAGGCCTAGCTCCAGAGGTCCTGCTTGTTCCATGCCACTTGACCATGAACGTCTGAGGAAATGGAAAATCACCACTGCATTACCAGAGCTCATTACCCAGGCTTGGTCTCATCTAGTCCCCAGTCTCTCTACTTCTTCAATCTGGTGCTTGTGTTTTGATCTTTTCACTGGTTTTCAATCCTCTCCTCTTCAGGATGAAACACTTATTTGTCAGATTTGTATAATGTATTATTTTTCAAAGTGCCCCTGCTTGTTTTCCATTTTAGTTTCTCAACCCTGGGAGATAGGGAAAGGGCAGAAGGAAATTAACTGTCGAGAAGTTACTTTGGAACCAAACATTGCCCTATTAGCCCATGTAAAAATGCTATAAAGTAATATTTATTCCTGTTTTACATATGAAGAAACTGAAGCTCAGATAAACTGCCCAAGAGCCCACAACACTAACAAAGAAAGCAGGGTTGCATCCCAGTCCCATGACTTCAGAGCTCTCTATTCCTCCAACCTTTTCCTTAGACAGACAAAAATAAAGCCACCATCTTGTGAGTTCTTACTATGTACCAGGCACTGTACAAACCATTTTATATGATCATCTCATCAAATCCTCACAAGCACCACTTAATATATATATTATTACCCCTTCTATAGAAGGCAATAGTAAAAGGTCAGAGAGTCACTAACTTGTCCAAGGCCCCACAGCACAATGAATTATGATCCAGAGTAGACCCAGGTCTGTCTCTAACACCCACAATATGAGTGACCACCATGCTCTACTGAATAATGTGGGCAGGCCAGGAAGCAACTCCATTTCAGAGAAGACGACACCGGGAACCAAAAATGTGAACTGGCCCAACACAGTTCACATGGTTACAGCAGAGGCAAGAGCAGAATCCATGTGGCCTGATCTGCATATGCAGTGAGGGGAGAGGAGAGCTCTTTGCCTTTTACTACTGGGTAGAGAGCACTTCCAAAAATCTTAATTACTGTTCAACAGATGACGATCCATCATTATGAGAAGCTGGCAACATGACCTTAGCCTGAAAGAAACAACTCCCCTTCCACACTTGCACAGGACTTCACCTCTGAGACCATGACAGTTTCCCTACTCGCTTTTGCAGAAGACAGTGATAAAATTATAAGAAAAAAATCTGAATGGTTGCAAGATTGTGACCCTTTAAGTCAGTCAAATGGTGAAGAAAGAAGCGATCCCTTTGCCTTTTTCAGACTGTGGCCTCTTCAAGGAATTTCCACTGACGACAGCTGGTGAATTTTGCACCAGCCCTCAAGTGAAGATATGAAGCAAAGGTCCAGCAAGGCTCCTGAGTCTTTGTTGCCTTTTCAAAAGTGCTTCAGGCAGTGAAACAGGAACCTGCATGAAAGCTGGATTCAGATAACACTGAAATGGGTCAGCAGCTTTGAATCCTGACGCTTTGCCTAGCTACCACAATGCCAGCTTCTCCTACCAGCTGTCCCTACTTGGTATGCAATCAAAGGTGGTGTCCAAAACCAGGAACACTGTGTATGAAGAGAGCCCATAGTTGCTAGCATCAAGACTTCTCCATATAGGAGCATTTCCCTGGAATAAATATTTAAGCCAACATTGGACTTCCTATTAGCGGGAGGGTGAGTCAGCACATAGAGTGTTCTGTGTATTGGATCAACATGTAAACAAGTATTGCGCAAACTCAACTATGTTTGCAAGGATTTCTCGCAAGCTGTGGCATGATCACTCATTTTTATCAGGAAAACTGTAAGATCAACAAAACTGAGGAATCAATCTATTCCATGGAAGTTAGTTTTATTTGTGAAAACCAAGTTTTGTGCTGATTTCTCCCTTCAACTTGTGGGGAAAATGGAAGAAATGTAACCCCCAATATGACCCAGGCTCTAGCAAAGCTGTGACAAAAGGCAAAGTCTGTCTTCCTGGCTTCTCTCCCACCTACTCTTCCGAGACCCCACCAAGAACTGCTAAGAATTTTCCTACGTCACATTTGCAAAGTCCTAGGAAACTGAACAAATCCTTTTTCCAGGGCTAGCAGACGGGGAGGCATATTTCAGCTTAAATCAGGTTTTTTTTGTCATTGGAGGGAATCTCCTTTCCTTCCTTCACCCCATCTGAATCCTGCCTTGAGGCTTGTCTCAAACTCAAGACACTGTTCATTTTCTCAGCTTCACGGAGCCTGCCCTGCTCTCTTGTCCTGCCTTGGACTCCAATGGCACCAACTGTTGGAAACACTTGCTTGGCACTTGGATCTGTTCCACACTGTATACCATTCCTCTTGTTCAGTTGCTAAGTTGTGCAGTCACAGAAACTGTCCCATGTGGCGTATTTCGCATGGTGACTAGCTCTGTGCTTTGCATGTTTATTAATTATGAAGTTGTTCAGATGACTGCAGCATTCATAACCCATGGAAGACCTATACTGCATGACCAGTGGGTGCTTTTGCGGCTGTTTCTTGTAAAATCATCTCACTTCTTCTCCCATCCTCTTTTCCAAGATTGCATCTATAAAAGGTGGCATTTTGGACTCCATTCACATGAGCAGGCCTGGATATGAAACATAAATAGAATCTATTGTAGTTTTTGTACGAGCAGAAAATATTTTTTTAAGAAAGCATTTGCCTCAGCAGTCATTAATTAGACTCAGATTTTACAGACATTAAGACCAGGCATTTCTCCTATGCTTTTACTTCTATTCAGCTTATTTTAAGAGCCCAAATGGAATAAAAATTCCTAGAGCTTGAAGAAGCTACAAAGTTTGCAGAGGGGCATGTTCAGTTAATCCTCAGATCATCCCCATTCCTCCTGCAGTTCCTTCTCCTATATCTAGGAATCTGTGAAGACCCATTTTAAAAGCAACAGCAGAATTTTAGGAGAAAATTAGCTGCCAAGGGAGGCCACTCACTTCATCAATATGTAGGAGGTCAGCAAGCTCATCTTACTAAATAAACCACATTTTGGAGTTCACAACTTTCTGAGCTTTTCTTCTGAATACTTAAGAGAAAAGTGGTTTGGTGGGGAATAAAATGAATTCCCTCACTTTCAGGACCTTATTTGTCCTATTCTCCTTCAGACCAGATTCGCAGTGAGTATGAGACTAACAGAGAGAAGAATAGCCTCTATTTAAGTGAGCTGGGTGCCCTTCCTCGGACAAAGATTTTGAAATGTTTTCAGAATAAGCTTTATTTAAGATTTAAGATTTAGAAACCTCTTAAAAATATGTTCCTTTCATGTAAGAGTATTTATTTGGTATCATGTGCTTGTATACATAAAATCATACATGATTTCCAGAAAGATGTGTGTATAATATTCCATTTTTATTTTAAAGCCAGACTCTGTGAAACTGATATGGATGTAGGATAATTGCTAATTGTTAACAATAGGTGGGCCTATTGGTTTAAAGTGTGGATTAGAATATATTTAGAAAAGGTAACTTTTTAAACATTTTATTAATAAATTAGAGATTAAATGATTTCAAAATTCATGGGGGCAGTATTGACAGTCCTGGAGATGTGGATGAGCCAGTTGTATGTTCCAAGCTGCCTGGCTGTTTCTACACACAGTGGTCCCAAGGCTTATCCAACATGCTTTCTGCCATCAGCTGTAACAACGTGTGTCTGTGGGAGCTGGAGCCCCACCCACCAAAAACAGACCTCTGTTTTTCCCAGATGAAGGAGTGGAGGCCTTTTATAAAACCAACCAACCTAGATCTTATACAAGGGGAAAATGTTACACGTATGACATTATTGTTTAAACTGATAAGCCATTGTTTAAAATGGAGGTGTTGAAATAGGCCTTTTAGGAAGGCAGTCTCCCAATATGATGATGCTTAATCAGAAGTGGAGGTATAACAAGGTGCAGAATATAGCCTTGTATTCAGAAGACCCTGAGATTATACTTATAGAGGAAAAGGGAGACTAATGCATGGTATGCTATAATGCCCATTTATGAAGCCACGCAGAAAGTATGCCATTTATTTATCCAATTTTTATCTAATGCCTACAATGTGCTTGGTTAGGCTTTGTGGATATAGTAATGGGTAGAAGCAAATATAATTTTTGCCTTTGTAGAATTTATAATCTAAGAAGACAATGACCAAATAATAAAATGTGTATGTATACTGTAATTATAAACTAGGATAAAACTCTGAAGGATGGCAGTTTATACTAAAATGTGGGTGGATATAGAGATATTTCCATTGGTCACATCACCAGCACTTAGGTGGCATAAGTCATATTGGATTTGGAGAGCGACCAAGAGAGTGAGGTTAAGGAAAACTGATAGGATTTTGTCTTGGAGAATTGCACAGCTATGATTGGTCGATAGTATAATTAACCAGTCTTGCACCAGCATACTTCAAGCCCCAGACATCTTAAAACCAGAATGTGTCCCTCACAACAAATAAGACACCAAGAAATGGGCTCTGAAAGACTTTCTGAAAAAAAGCCCTTATACCATGAGTGGATGAAAGAGACTGATCCCATTATTAACACACAGAAATCCGCCAACAGGAAATGGCCAAGTAAATAAAGATTGTTTATTGGAGAAGGAAGCAAAGCAATTTGAAAAACAAAACAAAACAAAATTAGTGTGCCTATGGTAAGGTAAGGCTTCCTCAAAATTCTGTGCAAATATTCACAGTTCTTTAAAGATTCTCAAGAAATCTTTGCATAAACTGAGAACTTCATGACAAAGGACATTAGACTTTTAGAATCTGAAATAATAAAATCTTATATACAACTTGGATTGTCCCACAATGGATTTCACTTTAAATATATTAAACTGCTCTTGTAACTTGGCAAAGATCTTGTACATCTGCTGCCTCTTTCCAGCAACCCCCCCCCCACCAGTAACCTTACCAGTAACAACACATTGCATTTATTTAGTTCTTCATGGATTTCAAACATGCTTTCTCATCTGTTTTCTCTTTGAAATCTGTCCAAAAGTTGGCAGGAAAATAGCATTAACCTTGGCTCAATTTTTTTCAGCCAATATGATTAAGAGTCAGTGGTACATGATGGGTTTAAGCATGTATGAACTACCATCTGTGCCCAAGCGTAGCAGCAGTAGCAATTGTAATGACAAAGTAATAGCTACCCTTGTTTGAATATATACCAGACATTCTCCTAAGTGCTTTACTGCTAAGGTAGTTCTGAGCAAATTTCTTGGTGCCTTATTTTCATGAAGTATACATGCTGGCTGGTGGCCCAAGTGTTGTTAACTTTGCATTGCTCAATCACATCTGTCTAGCTCTGTCTATAAGACAAAAACCTGGTCATTTTACCTGGATCTCACACTCTCCCTCACTCTCCAGTCCAGTATGAATTTTACCACCTACGTCTGACTGATTTTACAAACTAAATATCTCTGCTTTCATGTCTGCTAACCATCAAACAGCTATTTGAAGTCAGTGTTTTTCTTACCCCATTTTGTAGAAGAGGAGGCTGAGATTCAGAGGTTTGATAACTTGTCCAAGTCCACATGGCCAGTAAGTGATGGGCTTGGATTTGAACATAAATTCATTCAGAGTCCAAATCTATCTTACCCGTCTCCAGAGCATAAGTTCTTGATAATAATAGCTTCCATTTTTGAGTACTCACCAAGTTCCTGGCGCTGTGCTATGGGTTCTGCCTTCATGATCTCATTTAATCTTCCCAATGCAGCAACTTTATGTTAGTACTTTAGGTAGGTATTGTTGTTATTCCATTTTTTATAGATAAGGAAACATAGATTCAGAGAAGTTACAGAACTCACCCAAGGTCACACTGCTGATGAGTGAGTTGACCCAAGCAATTTGATTCCAGATTCTAAGCTACTACTCACCATGTTAAACTGCTTCCCAAAACTGGGTTCAGAAAAGTTAAAAGATTTGTCAAGGAGCATAGGCCAGGTAAGTACAGGACCAATGCCAAGACCCAACTTTTCGCATAAGATTATACTTGAGGCATGTGATGATCTTAGCCCTTTCTCCTCTGTAGACCAATTATACTCTCACCTCAAAGCCTCTTACCTGACATCACCCCAAAGCCGAGTGAGTTCCTTTCACTGTATCTAGTAATTTTCCTTCAGTGATTCGCTAGTGTTATTTCTATACCTCCTCCGTAACTATCACTTCCCAGGCCTTCCCCACCCCTATAGAGTTTCCAGTCGCTAAGCTGATCTACTGTCTGCTACAATTCAGGCAGACTTATTACCATATAGTCTGAGCTGCTAATAACCAAGAGAAACCCCCAAATTCACCCAATGCCATTGTGACTTCCTACCTTTTAAAACCAGACATTTCAAACTAGTAGGAGCCACAGTCTCAGACACAATCCTGCCCATCCCCCTCACTGATAAATTTTACTCTATTGGCTGTAATACATCCCATCCAGATGTTTTACATTAAGATTGGGAAAGCTGTGTTTTTACTGGATTGAAGCACAGCCCTTGGCTGACATTTTTTGGCCCTTTGTATGCTCCTTAGATTTATCAGCTAATTGCAGACACTTTGAGAGAATAATTCGGTGTGTGTTTATTATGACAAACCCTGTGAGTGTGTCTTTGTGGTCAAAGATTCACGGATGTTTCCTTTACCGATCCCTGGTTAAGTATTCGAGTTGGTTCAGAAAGGTTGATTCAAACTCAGGAACTTACTTGGGTGAAAATTTCATGTGTGTGTTTGGGGAATGAGGACAGGATTGGTCCAACAGCTTTTTTTGTATTCTTGGGCTATTTTGAAGTCTTTTGCTGTAGATGATAAAATTATTTATTAGGAGATCTCCAATGCCTGAGGAATTTTATTTAACCATCAAAAAATAGCTTCATGTTATTCTAATGCCACTAGTTAATAAGGTTCTCCCTCTGGGTTAGCTCTGTTCCTTCTAATGTGGACTGTTTGGAGACTTATGCCTGATGACAAGTCGAAGGGGGTGGTCGCCTCCCTCAATCAAGGCAATCACTAACTGAAGTGCCCCATCAAACAGGAAGAGCCTAATGTAGCAAATTATGGGGTGGGAGTATGGACAATCATCATAATTCAGATAGGGCAGTCTAGGATGAGTTACTGTGCACCAGGATCTTAGCAGGCCCCAGTCCTAGGATGGTGCTACATGCATAAAAGACCAAAAAAAGACTAGATCAGCCATAGGGAAAGGGAGGCTGGAGAAGCCAGCAGGGAAACCCAGGTGCTTAGGATATATCCTTGGAATCCTTGATCCCAAGGCAGACTGACAATGAAGGGACAGCAGGAGCTCAGTGTTTCACACCAGGTACCCAAGTCAGGTAAGTGAGGAACACTGAGTCTAGCAGAGATGAGCAGGGGATGTGGGAGTCCAGAGCATTCCCTACCTGCTACAGTAAGGTTAGGCTCACGGACTAGCAAGGAACTGAGGCAACTCCTGTGTTTCAGGTGGGGGGAGGTGGTAGGTGGGCCAGAGGCTGAGGATATAAGATAAAAGCTAAAGGGATACGTTACTTCCAACGTCAGAATCAGGAGAAAACTGAAAACAAACGGCGAAATCAAAGTACAAAAATGCCATGAAATTGTACAGAGTGAAGGAAAAGAAGCTGAGAAACCTGAGTTTTTAGAATTGTCCAAAAAAAAAAAAAGGGAATGCTGCTTTTTATGACTTTCAGGCATATATGGTTACCTAAAACACACGGTTGTAAGAGAACTTATTTCAGTGAATTAATTCTAATATGTTGTTATCTGTATATCAGCTAAGGATTTTCTTAAGCATGTTTGTTCACTTTCTTTTGCAATACTTCTTAATAAGGATGCCCAGATTTCTCTCTGGAATGGGTAAATATTATCTCTTCTGAGAAGCTGTTTTTTATTCTGCAGATTGAGAAGCTCATGAATATTGTCTATTTTTTTCATTTGCTACTAGAAATCTTGGCACTAAGTCCACTCTGGCAAGGACTTAAAATAAGATTACAGCATTTTTTTTCTATGCTATTCTCACTCCTGGAATCATCTTCCCCTTTGTTCCCTCCATTGTAATTTACTGTATCTTTATTTATGTGTATCTTGTATGTATCACTTAAGCTGGAACAAAGAAGCATATAATTACACACAGATGGGCATTTCCCATTGGTAAAAAGATACTTTCTCTTTTTACAGACTTTACATTTTATAATTATGTCATTAGTTGCTTTAACAACTAATGAATAGAGGAATGGTTTCCTTCCATGAATAGAGGAATAGTTTCCTTCAGTTCTCTAAATCACCTCAAACTCCAAATTAAGCTAGGCCCAAGTAAAGATATTGTGTTTGGTTCATAAATTAACTCTCTGTTCTATACTTGCTTAAAATACTCAGTTTAAATTTTAGAATCAATATTCAATAAGAGGTGGGATTTGTAAATTGTGGTGAGAAGCTTAAACGCTACCATTGACATACCCAACTCTGGCCAGAAATGTTCATTATGAACTCCCTGTGCAGTCATGAAGTCCCCCAAACTCGTCACTCAACCCAACAAGACTTCTTTTTGGACAAGAGTACATTCCATTTAAGTAAGTCTCTTGGGGGGTCCTCTTGAAGAGAAAGGCAAGCACAACCTTCTCTCACAACATTTTCCCAAACTTTCCTAACAAAAAAGTAACTCTAAATCATCTGACTTTGCAGCTCTGTGGGGAGTTGACCATCTCCATCTTATCGCTCCAGGTTTTTCTATGATCACTGTTATTTCTACTTTTCAAGATCCCTTTGTTCCAGTTAAAGAGGTTTATGTACTTCTACTTTCTCATTTTTGCTTGTGCCATTCCCTGCCTGGATCTTAACCCTCCCCTCAACCCACTCCTCTTTATTTGAGTGCTACTCTCAGCTCCCATCTCTCCCATGAAGCCCTTCCCAGCATATCTGATACCAGTGATCTCTCCCATGAACTCTGTAGCCCCTACTGTCTGCCACTTTGCCCTTGTACCTACCACATATGACAGACCATTATAATTTATCATTTCGAGTATAAGTTCCATTTCCACAACTCTGTTAAATTTCTACAAAACTAGGACTGGCATAGCATAGGCTTAATAAATATCTGTCGAAAGAACAGATGAATGAGTAATTCTTATGGTTTTTAGGACACCCAACAGCATCTCCACAATCTGGTTCATGAAATGTTTGGCACTGGTGATAATAGTCAAGAGGCAAGCTACGTGGAAGGCTGAGACCAAAGGATCGCCTAAGCCCAGCAGGTCGAGGCTGCAGTGGCCACAAGTGTGCCACTGCACTCCATCCTGGGCAACAAGAGTGAGATTCCAACTCAAAAAAAAAAATAGTCGAGATGCTACCCTCCCCTTCTACCTCATACTGCAACCTAATGTCCTTGAACCTTTCTGTCTCTGTCTCAGTAGCTAAAAGCAAAACCTTAATTCTCTCTTTGAACAAAATAAACTGTATGCTGACTTTTTTATTTCCTCTCCTCCTAGATTTTGAAGAAGTCTTGCATTGAAATTCTGGCAGCTGAACCATCCACCATATGTGCAGGAGGTAAAGGGAAATTAAATGCTAATTGCTTTCATACAACTGATACTTTGAGTTCAAATCATATTTACTTCATTGGTGCAAGGTGGGAAAGAGGAGCAGGAAGACAGAGGGAGAAAAGAGGAGTAGAAATGGCTGACTAAATTTGCTTCTAGGGAAAAAAGAAAAGAAAGAAGCAGCATGTCCGTTGTTTAAAAGTTTGAAAAGATTTGTCCAAATTCTGTCTTTCATGGGGCCTAATTACAAGAGAATTGTAGAAGTACTAGATTCATTCCCACATCAATACTGAACACTGAGTTACCATCCTGCTCTGAATAGAAGTGGAGTCACCCTTCAACCTCATGACAGCCCTACAGATACCAGATGGGGATCATAGGGATCATGGGTCACTCCTGAAATGTGGATATATCTAAGTATTTAGCTGAGTGCTGGTCTTTCTGCACAATTAATATATTTATCTAAGTTGTTTAATCTGCCAGTCCTCACACAATGGTGGTGGACAGCTCCAGTTGTCCCAGTAGAGGGGCATAATAATTTTATCATTAATATAGGAAATCTCTACCAGCCTTCTTTGAATCACAATATTTTCCATAACTGATTAAAGTTGGGGCCTTGCTTTTGTTTTGTATTGTAATAGACTGTCTAAAATATCAACATGCTGTCTCTCTTCATATAATTCTTGACAGGTGTCCCATCACTCTTCTTTTGTTTATTTAAAACTTATTGTTAAGTGTCCACTGCACACTAGGCACTGTGCAAGATGCTGGAGAGACAGGAGAATAAATGCTCTGCATGAGTCCCTTTCCTCCAGAAACGCATCTTTCACTGTTGAGAGTTCACTGTGGATAACACCTTCTTAGTCTTCCAAAATACCAAGTGCGAGTTACCTTATTCACAAGAGAAAATGCGTCATACAATTCTGAGGAGATAGTAAATGTTGAAGGAAGAAATTTCAGTCCTTTTCAAACACTATCAAATTCCTATGTATATAGCATACTTTATGGGAATAAATGAGGGAATTTCTTGAAGATTTTATTTCAGTTTTGCCTATATTTTACAACAGCTGAAAGACTTACAGGGAGTTAGACACGCTGAATAATCTGTGCCAATATCATAACGTTAAATATATATATGTAAATGTATAAAGTTGATAACACTTGGTGATTAATTCCATACATAAATATATAATGTGTGTACAGAAATACATATATACATTCATAAATATTTGCATACATATGTAAAGTTGTTAGCAAAATACTTGGTGGCTAACTATTCTGAGATATTTTGCTAATTTCCCAAAGAAAAGCAATCAAAAAAGATTACTTACTGTCCTTTAAATGAATCCCTGCCTGGCAACACAGATGGCAGGAGTAAATGTCATTGCCAAAAGGATGGATCTGGGAGAATCTCTTTAAGAAAAAGAATTCAGAAATCTCACCTTTGTAAATTTGACAGAAATATATGACCACGTGAATATGGTGCCTGAGCCTGTAGGAAGCCTGTGCATTGAAGAGCCTCTGGGCTTTGTGCGCTTTGAGTAGGATAAATAGTAGGATATTTAGATTAATTACATTTTGTGTAGTATATGTAAGTATAATATATTTTTATAGCTCCCTAATTTTAAAACAATTAGAAAACAAGGGAGTTCCTTAATTGTGCAATTATTGCATTCATGAAGAAAACCCTGTCTTTCAGCTTAGCAGTTCTGCTGTGTGTTGCAACCTTGGTGTTAGGTCAGACTCGGAGGCTGGCAGGGATGTAGTTCTTGACCCAGTACAGTGCAAAAGATGCAAAAAATTGCACAGAAGTTAGATTGGAAAATATAGTTTATTTAGTTAGATTGGAAAATATAGTTTATTTAGCAAGCAAATTAGAGAGGGGGCGATTCACCTCCTCAAGGTAGGAAGGGGCCAAAGCTTAGTGAAAAGTGTGGTGGCCATAGCTCAAAGAGCCACATGGCCAGACCAGAGCTTAACTAAAGCAATGGTCACCATAGCTCAATGAGCACATAATCTGGCCAGAGCTTAGCAAAAGCAATGGCGCCAGCTGCTTGAGGTTGAATGCCTAAACCTTCCCTTTAATGGGAGCAGGTCATTAGGGTGATTGTGTGGTGGTCTGTTTCATGTCATCACGAAGGAGCAGGTAAGCACAGGTGTTGATGTCAGGTGATGGACAGCAGGCAGATGGGTGGGCTAGTCACTTGTCTGTGTCATGAAAGGTTGATTAGGTTAACTTGGTTTCTTATGGCTGGAGGCAAATACTTGGACTAGAAAATCTAATTAATACAAAACAAGCTGGGGAATTGTAAAACAATTATTAATAACTACCTCTGAGAAACCGATTCTGTCCTTGGCTAGTGATTAGAGGGTAAATTAAAGTGAACTGCTAGAAAAACGTGGCAGAACTAGACAGTGTTAAAACGGCTGCTCTTTGGCTTGACTTCATCTTTTGTCCTTTCACTGGTAATGCATCGGAAAGTCTAGAGACAATGAACACAATTTCTGCAAATTCACTAGCTTAGTCATCAATTCTCCTCCTGTAGACTTCTTGAAGACAGAGAAGGAACCTTATTTCTTTATAATTCTCACTGCACAGCAGAGTACCTGGCACTTAATGGGCGGTCAATAAATATTGACTGAATGTCTTGATTAATGCATTCCTTCAAAAAACTGTGCCACTGATTTTTTGCCTATCTGACTTTAACTCTTTTCACTTAACCATAAGAAATTTTTCTTTTGAACTGTATAATTAAAATGAAGCAAAATTAAAACATAATGACCAAAGAGAGAACAAAACCAAAATTAAAATCTCAACCACTTGGACAATAGAAAAATGTCATCCTAAATAATTCTAGGCTCAAAAAGTAAACCAAATTCTCCCTTACATACCATTAAGTTCTTTAAGACAATAAAAACATCACATATATAAAACTAAAGGAATATGTCATGGGAATACCAAGGTCCACAAGATCTGATCCTATCAAATCCATAGATTTCAAATTTGTATTAAATGAAAAATAAAAATAAATGAACTAAGAATTAAGTAAAAAATTTTTAAGCTATGGAAAAAAAGACCAAGGAGAAGTAGCACATTTTAAATATTAAAGCAATTCAACTGATAAATTTTTCCAAACCAATAAAATAGATAAATCTAGTAAATCCAAGATCTAAAGGACCTTTCTTTAGATATTCTTAAAATATCCAGTTTATGTGCAATATTGCATATTTTATGAACTATCCAGTTTATGTGCAATATTGCATATTTTATAAACAAACAATATTTTTCTGTATCAAAGTAAACTATACAATTCTACTTTTTCATTTCTTATAAAGAAAAAGACACAATAACAGAAGCTAGCCCTAAGTTTTGAAAAAGGCAAACTCCCACCTCTGTTGAACTAGAATCATAAGAGTTAGCCATGCTGATTGCAGAATAACATTACTAAGAAGAAAATGAAACTCCGAAAGGATATCCTTATATCAAAAGTTCTTCCATGGATTTCCTTGAAGGTCTGTTGCTGACCATTCTCTGGAGTAAGTGTGGCTTTCATGAAGCATGAGAGACCATTCCATTGTCCACGCTATAAACACATATTAGATAGAGCTAGGCATAGTTCCTCTGTGATCTTCCTTAGGACCCAGGGATTTTCCAGAGATTTATGTGGAAGTACCTTGAAAAGTGTAAATTATTGTACAAAACAAGATGGCATTATTACCATCAGTATCATTTAATAAGGATTAAAGGTCAATGTTAGAATCATGATGACAATAACTTCATATCTAGATGAGAAAAGCATGTCTGTATGTTTTCCCACTGAAAGAAAATTGGGGAGGACATTGATAAAGTTCAGAATATCTGCAAAATTATTAATTAATCCATTGTATATTGTTGGACAGAGTAAACAAGAAAATAACTGATTATTCGCATTTCTAAAGTATAATGGTGGGACCGAGTTCTAGACAGATCAATGAAGAAGGTAGAATGTGCTTTCATCAAAAACCTTTCTTCTCAGCCCCTTCCTCTTTCTCTGAATTCCTCCCCTTCGTTGGCCCCCAGAACAGCCCCTGCTGTGGTGCCCCACCCAGGTTTGTCCTGCTCAAGACAATCTATGCCGATGATTGCATTCCCCTAAGACAATGATCTCAGCTGGCTTTCACTGCCAGCTCAACACCAGCAATGGTTCTGACAGCAAACTGAGTGCTGAGTGAGGCAGCAATATAAGGCCCCAGGTGGACAACAAAACCAAAATCCAGCACAGGCCTTTATATGTTGTGCTGCACATAACAAGGTAACATTTAATAGGATAAATGTAAAGTATTGAACTTGGGTCCCAATAGCCAGTTTTACAAGCAAGCAGGTTTAGGAAAACCAGACTTGGTAACAGTTAAGGGGAGCGAGCAGAAGAGACAAGGACAATCATAGCTTTCTTGGTAGCCAACAAGAATGCCTCTGACCAAAAAAACTGATGCAATCTTAGGGTGCATCAATAACCATCCAATGTCCAGGTCAAGAGAGCTAATAGACCTGTCCCATGTTACAACTATGGTTTCAAGTTCCACATTTTAAGAATATCATTGACATTCTTAATTATTAATTAATTAATATATACATTACTTGATATATTACTTAAGTATACCATTCGTTAATGAAATAATTGATTACTTATGTCCATAGGAAAATGGATCTTGAAACCATATTCAGAATTTAGTCATGGATTCATTCCTTCTATCTACCACTTCCTTCATTCTTTCTTCACTTTTTTTTCCTGCTTTCCTTTCTTCTTTCTTTCTTTTCATCAGTTATTAGTATCATCTATATACCAATAAATGTGAAAAGTTATGGTACAAAAATGCATAAAGTTTGCTCCTAAACCCTTCCCCACTCAAAACTCAAAATTCACTGTGGGAGATAGTCATATGCTCAAATAAATTACAAAACTGTGCATTAAGCTCTATAGCAGAGGTCTGCTCAAAGAGCAGTGAGAGCACTAATGAGATGCCTGTGGAATGAGGAAAGACTGAAGTAACCACAGAGATTGAGGCCAGGAATTGAGATACTCACAAGAGCATCTCATAGGAAGATTCCCATGCGGGAGGAATTAATAGACTTATTATGTATAGCTTCGGGAGACCACCATGGAAAGCTTGGAGAGGAATTCGGGGAGGCAGATTTTGGCTTAACACATACAACTTTAACAACTAAAGCTTTCCAACAATGGAGTGATGGTCTGAGCTCTCCACCCACAGAATTATGTGAGCAGTGGCAAAATGGCCATCTGTGACCAGATGCTGTCTGGAGAAAACCTTCTTGGGGTCTCCTTTACAACACTAGGCTTTTAAAGACTTAATTCATTTTTGGCTAAGATATTACTGGCTGATTATTTTTTAATGACTGAAGAAACAAGTACTCCTGGAACTATTTTGCATTTTAACAGGAACTCCTAATGGGGACAGGGAGTGGAGAGAATATCTAATCTGCTGTGATCAAAAAGAATTTCAGTCAGCATCATGAGTGAAACTCTCCCAGGAAAGGGAGTCTTCCCAGAATTCCTCTATTCTTCAAGGTTATAAGCAGGCCTACTGGCCCTAACTGATCTGGTCATATGTTCTTTTGATGCATAGTGCACTTTTAACTTGAATTTATTGCTAATATTTAAAAATCTGATTTCACCTAAAAATTCAGATTTTCATATTGTCTTGAAAAGTCATATCTGACAGCACTGGATCTGCATTTATTACAAGCTAACAATTATTGAGAACTGAATATCTTCTTTTAAAAGAAAAATGTACTACTTTTAATTTACCATATCCCTACCACTCACTTTAATACCCGTGTCAATCATATGGTTGCCATTTAGCATGGCACTTATGTCACTGTATTTACAGGCCCTGTTCTAAAACATGTAGGAACTCACCTGCTATATGGAGAGCCTTTATTGCAACTTTGACATTTCCTGCAGAATTAAATAATTCGGCTTTTCTTTCAATACAGACTCTATTTTAAAGTTCATAATTAAATATTTTTGCAGATTAGCCTCTGCATAATGAAGAAAATTGACCCATTGTTAGTTTGACCCTACCTAATCTAGCTCCTCTCTAGGAAATGTACCCTGTGCCTGAGCACAATTTTGCTCTGGTCCGACTAGGTTGGCCTTAAACTTGCGTAGTTCACAATGTGCTGTGTAAGCAAGTACTCCAGGAAGGAACTAATTGAAATCAAATGTGCAGCTTGCCAACTGCTCAACACTTGAAGATCTTGTACTCCAAAACAAGAAATACATTATAATTAGCCCCTCACATTGTCATTTCAGCAGCAGTTGTATTATTCCTACTGTGTTTCCCACTGTTTCTGATAAAACTGGATGAGTTAACACAACAGGAAGGTAATTTTAGGCTTCATGTTTACCATATGATAATTAGATGCTTAACACGGACACATTCAAGCAACATCAAATTGTGATTTTATTTCTCTCGCTTTTCATTATGTTTCAAAACACTCGTTTCTGGCCATCGGGTACCTCTTCTGAATGGATTGTTTCTTTCTCTGCTCAATCTTTTCTTTCATTTAAAGATATTTTTATTTGGAGGAAGGACTCTCATACATTGTTGGTGGAAATATATAATGGCATAACACTTTGGAAAATTGTTTTGACAGTTTCTTTAAAAATTAAACAAACACCTACCATATGACCTAGCCATTCCATTTTTAGGTATTTACCCAAGAGAAAAGGAAATCTGTATCCAGATGAAAACTTGTGCACAAATGTTCATAACAACTCTATTTTTATTTTTTTATTTACTTGTTTGTTTATTTTGAGTTGGGGTCTCACTCTGTGGCTCAGGCTGGAGCGCAGGGGCGTGATCCCGATGATAATAGCTCATGACAGCCTCAACCTCCTGGGCTCAGTCAGTCCTTCCATTGCACCATCCTGAGAAGCTGGGGACTACAGGCATCTACCACCACATCCAGATAATTATTTAATTTTTTTTGTAGAGATGAAGTTTTGTTATGTTGCCCAGGCTGGTCTCAAACTTCTGGGCTCAAGCAATCTGTCCACCTCAGCCTCCCAGAGTGCAAGGATTACAAATATGAGCCACCACACCCAGCCCATAACAGCTATATTTTTAACAGCCAAAAAATGTAAACTCAGGTGGTAAATAAAGGAACAAATTGTAGTGTATCCATACAGTGAAATGATACTCAACAACAAAAAATAAATAAACCTTGCATAAATCTCAAAATAATTGAGGATGAATTCTAAAATAATTATCCTGAGTAAAAGAAGTCAAACAAGAAATAACTTACTGTATTATTCCATTTATATAAGATTCTAGAAAATGAAAACTAGTATACAGTTACAGAAAGCAGATAAATGGCTGCATGGAAATGGAGGTGGGAGGGGCAGGAAGAAAGATTATAAAACGGCACAAGAAAGCTTTTGAGGAGTGATGAATGTGTTCACCATCTTGACTGTGGTATTGCCTCATGATTGTATACATATGTCAAAGTGTATCAAACTGTACACTTTATGTGTAAGCTTTTGTATGTCAGTTATACCTCACTAAAGCTGTTATGAATAAATAGCTATAAAAGAAAAAGGTTCTATGATTCAGGCATTAGAAGCATCTATAAAACATCAATCTCTCTATTATATTTTAGGTGTCACATGCCACAGTAAGCATCTAATAGGAGAGAAAATTCAAACTGACTCACAAGATGAAATATAATTAACAATAATTTGGCACTAAAGTCTGGGGTGACCAGAGCAAGTAGAGAATATACAGATGTTTGGTTTTCAGAAGCAATGAAGACAGGCAATCTTTATTGAGGTCATCTCAAAACTATGTGTACCACATTTCCAAAAAGAGAAAGAAAAGAAATAAAAGCAGAAAACAAAATGGAATAAGTTTACCAAACCAGTCACTGACTTCCTTTTTTCTTTTCTTTTCTGTTTTTGTTGTTGTTGTTGTTGTTGTTGAACTAGAATTCACATACTATAAAATTCACTCTTTTAAAAATACAATTCTGTGGGGGGGGGGGGTTGTTTTATTTTGTTTTGTTTGAGTTGGAGTCTTACTCTACCAGGCTGGCGTGCAGGGGCACACTCGCGATCTGCTGGGCTCCCACAATCCTTCTACCGCAGCCTTCCAAGTAGCTGGAACTACAGGCAAGCATCACCATGCCTGGATAATTTTTTGATTTGTTGTAGAGACAAAGTCTTGCCAAGTTGCCCGAGCTGGTCTTGAACCCATGGGCTCAGGCAATCCACTAGCCTCGGCCTCCCAAAGTGCTGAGATTACAGGCTGAGCTACCGAGCCCAGCCTATGGTTTTTAATATAACACAAAGTTGTACGTCCATAACCATTATCTAATTTCAGAATATTTTCATCACCCCAAAAAGAAACCTTATGCCCATGAAGTAGTTACTCTCTGTTTCCCCCTCCCTCAATCCCTGGCAGCCATTAATCTACTCTCTGTCCCTATGGATCTGCTAATCTGGACATTTCATATCAATGGAATCATGCAATATGTAGTTTTTTGTATCTAGCTTCTTTCATTTAGCATAACGATTTCAAGATTTATCTGTGACATAACATGTATCAGAACTTGATTTCTTTTTATGACTGAATAATATTGCATTGTATAAAAATACCATATTAATCAGTTGATGAACTTTTCCACTGTTTTTACTTTTTAGCTATTGTGAATAATGCTACTGTGAAATTCATATACAAGTTTTTGTATGGATGTACATTTTCAGTTCTCTTGGGTATATGTCTAGAATGGAATTTGGAGGGTCGTAAAGTAACTATGTTTAACTTTTTGAAGAACTGCCAAAGTATTTTTCAAAGTGACTGCGTCATTTTACGTTTATACAAGAAATGTATGTGAGTTATAATTTCTTCACCAGCAGTAGTTACTGTCCATCTCTTTTATTATAGTTAGTATAACTGGTATGAAGTGCTATCTCCATGTGGTTTTGATTTGCATTTCCCTAATGACATTGATGTTGAAGCATCTTTTCATTCATAGACCTTATGAAACCTCAGAAAATAAACAGGATTAGACCTGGTTGGTACCTGAATGAATGGTCACCTTATCCTTCCCCTTTATTCCCTTTCTGTGCCAAGATATATTATTTATTCATTCATTCAATGAGTTTATACTGAGACTCAGTCCTGAGTTAGGCACAGCCAACCCAGGAGAAATAGAAATGCTGGCTTCTGCCATCAGGAAGATTTAACTGTAGTTGGGAATAAAAGTGACCAAAGAATCAAAATGAATATATATCTTAAAGATACCTTAAAGGATATATATCTTAAAAGATTCAATCAAAAACCACTTTCGGGTGGAAAATTCCTCTAAAAATTTCTGCAATCCCTAGTTGCCTCTCACAGAAGCTGTAACCCAACATGCAAGTTGCCTAAAAACATGTAGCTGCATTTTGTAAGGTAGGTTCGGGGCTTTGTGGATAAATGGAGTTAAATCAATATGACCTGGTTCTAATGTGTTTGGTTTTCAGTTGCTGGCAGATTCATTCAATAGGGTTTTGTTACATAACGCCTATGTGTGAAAAGCTGACATTCCAGTCAGACTGCCGGGTCAGATGTTTGGGCTCTTCTGGAAACCAAATGTGCACTAACACAGAAACTGTATCAGACAGGATGGGAGCTCGCCTCTGCTCTGGTGTACTTCCCAAAGCATCATTTCCTCCATCACCAGGCCTGAGGGTTTGGTTTGGTTTCCACCATTGCCACATCATGGATTCCTGCTGTCTTTCTTCCTAAACTTCCTGAGGTTGGGCCAAGCAGACATGTGGGCAGCCTCTTTTATAGAGGATTTAGCAACTGAGCTGGTAATGTTAGAACATGATGTTAGAGAAGAGAGTTTGGCATGTGGCCTGCATTTCCAGAGTCTTCTTTTCCTCTGCTGATCTTTGAGGAAAGAAGTAGGCACAGCAATGAAGCAGAAAACATTTTGAATCAGCAAAAATGTCAAGTGGCAGATTTCTGTATATATGGTATTCAAACTGCATACAGAAATAGGTTTCTATAGTATTATTTGAGCAAATAAGATTCTTCCACAATGCTTGACATTTAATAAAATGCGTATTGAACCAACTGAGTGATCCAGATATCTAAAGAAAACTATTAAGTTCATCTTTCTAAGTTTAGCAATTGCATATATGCATAAACATGTATATAAATTCTTATTAGTCATAGGACTTATGCTCCTGAAAAACCATATACTGTGACCTCAATTAATATAGTTCAAAACTGAGGCACGAAACCCTTGGATATGAAGTCCAGTTTTACTGCTTACTAATTTCACGACTCTAGGCAAATCATTTAAAATACCTTCATTCACGGGGAGATACCTCTTATCAACAAGGGTGCCTGAACGAAGCATATTTGTATACCTAATCCTTAATTGTATCCCACAATATCATAATAAAAAATACTGATTATAAAAAAAAAGAAAAAAAGAAAACTCTTGCATCTGGAACTTGGTCTTAATTCAAACCACTATTGACAAAAGGTTATTTAGGAAGCACTTTCTGGTTGAGCATGTCCAGGATTAATTATTAAGGACCCATGCGTGGGCCAGGCAGGAGTTGTGGACACCACGTTTGCAAGCCCAGTGGTTGCCCCTCGTCTTCCTGACAGATAGGAAGAAGCTGTATTTTATGTATATGTGTTGCTATTCTTAGTCTTGTGCTTTTCCTTTTATCCCCAGTGGAAAGGATGATTGTAACTACTCTATCTTGAACCCCTCTCACAGTCAAATTAACTGATGAAGTTCAGGTTATTGCCCTAGAGTTCAAGAACCAGGGCATGTTAACACCAAAGTATTATCAGATCATTAGGGGTATATGTGCAAAAGTTTAACACTCAGAACAGAACAAGACTGGGAGGAAGGAATTGGAAGGGGTCGTGGCATTGGGACTAAGAAGTGTATTTAGAGATGTCTTATAAATACACCACCCTCCTATGAGAGTTTGTTAACAAAATCCTTCCTATAATATCCCCTGCAATGTAAATACATGGTCTAGGGAGAATCTTTCACCAAAGCCAATAACCGGAGAATCAGGCTCCGGGGGGCTTTTTTGGATGCAATAAATTAGAGTTGTGTGCTTAATAATATACACTGGATGCAGGTGAATCAATAATCTCAGTGCATCCAAGTATAGATCCAAGGTAGTTTATTCCAGGAACAATAGCACATGCTATTTATTTGCATAGTTCTAGGCAACTTCTGCAGTTTCTTTAGAAAATTTGAGATGATAGGGGTCTCTCTGCACCACTCATCATCCCACCTCATCCCTCACTATTTAACTTTTCCAGATTGCCTGCCTCGTGGATAGTAGACTGCTTTATCATTTCACCACCCTCTGCTTTTCTCTGTTGTGTAGACTGGTTTACTGCCGTGAGGCACTACAACACGTAGAGGAAAGTTTGTGTCTTGCCTTGGCATGTTGTTTTCCTTTCTGAGCCTCATCGATAAAATGAGGATAACATGCCTGCTTTCCGGAACTGCTAGAAGGATTAGAGATGAAGCACGTAAAGTCTCCACTATAGTGTCTTGTATAAATAGACGTAGTTGTCACTACAAGGCTGCATAGATGGCTTTGAGGGGTGGAAGAAGTACTGGCGAAGGAAGAGGGGCTGTACCCCAGATTCCTGTCTCCCTTCTCTTCCGAAGAACACCTCCACTGTGAATCCCAACTGCCAGGCTAGAAACCGAGGCTGGTACTAGCTTAGCCAGCTACAAGAATGAGGCTTGGCAAGGTGATATCATTCATCCTAGACATGGCAGCACGAACGAAGGCAGTGTAATAGAAAGAAAGAGCATAGTTTTTGCATGAGAGAGATCTGGATTCAAGTCCTAGCTTTGCCGCTTTACCTTGGACACATAACTTCATTTCTTGGAGATTCAATTTCTTCATCTCAAAAAGTGAGATTAAGAAATAAAAAGTGAGATTAAAAAAACCTTTGGAAAGATGATCGGGACAATGAAACTAACTCTTTTACACATGTAAATACCACATTCAGTCCCTGGCACAGAAAAGACACTCAGACCTGGTAACTGCATTATCATTGTTATTGAATATTACGTCTTTGGCAGGTGTTTCTAGAGACTTGGAGAAGATTTATCAAAAGGAATTTTGAAAAGGGAAAGACTCTCTGCAGAGTTAATGTTCTTTTTTTCCCCTAAGCTAGTGTACTTTTTCTAAGGGCTGCTAAGGTTTATGACTCCATCAGAATAAAGAATTTGCAGATAGGCATAGACAATCATACCTCAGACCTTGGGTAATGATTTTTCAGCTTTCAAATGGTCCAAACTCTGTAAAAATCAAATGGTGGATGCCAGTGCTCATGGTAAATAGGTTTCTGTGGAAAATTCCACATTGATTGTCTCCTTCTGGCACAGAGAGCCAGATGGCACCGAGCCATTCACTGGGGATAGAAGATGAAAATTGGCTGGCCGTTTAGCCGGACCCAATTAACCTGTTGGGCGCTGACTCAGATGTGAGACTGCAAGCTTCCATTCTGCCATTTTTCAAAGTCATAGACTAAGAAATAAAAGAATCTATGCTTTTTTTCCCCTAGAACTTTAAACATTTGAGCTTTTTATGTTGAAGAAATATACAGCTGATTTTGATCAGAATATAAAATATAAGCTGTATCTGTCATTTATACCTTAATATTACTTAATTGAGAGAGTCATGAGAATCTTACTTATTTGTCTGAATTCCTAAAGTTGTGGCAAACTACATATAACATACAATTGAACATTTAACCATTTTTAAGAGTACTGCTTGGTGGCTTTAAATACATTTACATTGTTGTACAGCCATCCGTCTCCAGAACTCTTTTCACCTTCCAAACTGAAACTCCATACCCATTCAACAACAATTTTCCCTCTGCTTTTCCCCCAGCCGCTGGCAACCAACACTGTGCTTTCTTTCTTAATGAATTTGACTACTCTAGGTATCTCATGAAAGTGGAGTCATACAGTTTTCATCCTTTGGTGAATGGCTGTTTTCACTTAGTATAATGTCCTTAAAGTCCATCCATGTTATAGCATGTGTCAGAATGGCCTTCCTTTAGAAGGCTGGATAATATTCCTTTGTATGTACATACCACATTTTCTTTATTCAGTCACCTGTCACTGGACTCTTGGAATGATTCTACCTTTTGACTGCTGTAAATAACATTGCTATGAACATGACTGTCCAAGTCCCTGCTTTGTTATTTTGTGTATATATCCAGAAGTGGAATCGTTGGAGTATATGATAATTCTGTTTTTAATTTTTTTGAAGAACTGCCATACTCTTTTCTACAAAAGCAGCTGTGCCATTTTACGTTCCCACCAGCAAGCATAAGGGTTCCAATTTTTCCACATTTTTGTCGACACTTGTTATTTCCTGTTTTTTTAATAATAGCCATCCTAATGAGTGTAAGTGTAGAGTCAATCATTCATTGATTGGTTTTATTTACCTCTTTTTAAAAAATTAATAAACTTTAAACAATTTTAGAATCTTGAGGGTACATGTGAGGATTTGTCACATAAATATACTGCATGAAGGTGCAGCTTGGGCTTCTGACAAGCCCCACCCCCAGTAGTGAGCATGGTACCCAATGGGTGGTTTTGCATCCCTTATCCCACCTCCCTCCCTCCCTTCTTTAGCAGCACCCAGTGTTTCCAACCTTGTGCCCACGTGTCCAATAACTAGTTCCCACTTATGAGTAAGAATATGCAGTATTTCTTTTTTTATTTTTTTAGAGCAGTTTTAAACTCACAGCAAAACTGAGTAGAAAGTCCCCCCCACACACACACACACATGCATGCTCACAAAATCTCCCCTACTATTAATATGCTACGCCAGAGTGATACCTTTGTTGCAATTGAACTTATATTGACACATCATTATCACTCAAAGTCCATGGCTTACATTGAGATTCACTCCTGATGCTTCACATTCTATGGGTTTTGACGTAAGTATATATCATAGATCCACCATTGTATTAATAGTACAGAATAGTTTCACTGTTCTAAAAATCCTCTTTGCTCTGCCTATTCATCCCTTTCTCCTTCCAGTCCCTGGAAACCACTGATCATTTCATTATCTTCAGATTTTTTCTTTGTCCAGAATGTCACATAGTGGGAATCATGCAGTATATAGATTTTCAGATTGACTTCTTTCATTTAACACTATACATTTAGGTTTCCTTCATGTCTTTCCATTACTTGATAGCTCATTTCTTTTTAGTGCTGAATAATATTCCAATGTCTGGATGCACCATAATTTATCTATCCATTCATTCACCTTCTTAAAGGCATCTTGGTTGCTTACAATTTTGACAATCATTAATAAAATTGCTACAAACATTGATGAGCAGGTTTTTGTTTGGCCATAAATTTTCAATTCATTTAGGTAAATACCAAGGAGTTCAATTGCTGGATCATATGTAAAGAATACGTTTAATTTCTTATGAAACCGCCAAACTGTCTTCCAAAGTGGCTGTAACTTTTTGTATTCCCATGAGCAATGAATGAGAGTTCCTCTTTCTCCACATCCCTAATAGCATTTGTTATTGTCAGTGTTTTGGATTTCAGTCATTCTAATAGGTGTGTAGTTGTATCTCATTGTTGTTTTAATTTGCAATTGTCTTCCGGCATGTGATGTTGAATATTTTTTATATGCTAACTTGCCATCTGAATATCTTCTTTGATGAGGCATCTGTTCAGATCTTTTGCTCATTTTTTTAATCAGGTTGTTTGTTTTCTTATTGTTGAATTCTAAGAGTTCTTTGTTTATTATGGATAACAGTGCTTTACTAGATACTCTTTTGCAAATATTTTCTCTCAGTCTGTGACTTGTCTTCTCATCCTCTTCACATTGTGTTTCACAGAGCAGAAGTTTTTAATTTTAATGAAGTCCAGCTTGTCAATTATTTTTTTGTGCGAATTGTGCTTTTGGTGTCGTATCTAAAAAGTCATCATTGTAACCAAGGTCACCTAGATTTTTTCCTATTTATCTTCTAGGAGTATTTTTTTTTTTTTTTTTTTTGAGTTGGAGTCGCACTCTTGTCACCCAGGCTGGAGTGCACGACCACTGCACTGCAGCCTTGACCTGCTGGGCTCGGGCAATCCTTCTGCCTCAGCCTTCCAAGTAACTGAAACTACAGGCATGTACCACCACACCCAGCTAATTTTTTGATTTATTGTAGAGACAATGTCTCGCCAAGCTGTCCAGGCTGGTCTAGAACCCCTGGGCTCAGGCAATCTTCTCGCCTCTGCCTCCCAAAGTGCTGGGATTATAGGCGTGAGCCACTGCACCCAGCCATCTTCTAGGAGTTTATAGTTTGACATTTTACATTTAGGTCTATGACCCATTTTGAGTTAATGCTTGTGAAGGGTATAAAGTCTGAACCTAGATTAATTTTTTGGTATGTAGATATCCAGGTATTTCAGCACCATTTGCTAAAAAGACTGTCTGCTCCATTGAATTGTGTTTGCTCCTTTGTCAAATATCAGTTGACTATGTTTATGTGGGTCTCTGTCTGGACCGTATTCTGTTTCATTGGTGTTATTTGCCTTTTCTTTTGCCAATACTATGTCATCTTGATTATTATAGCTTTATAGTAAGTCTTGAAGTAAGGTAATGTCAGTCCTCTTGCTTTATTCTCTTTCAATATTGAGTTGGCTTATTTTGGGTCTTTTGCCTTTCCATATAGACTATAGACTCAGTTTGTCAACAACCAACAAATAACTTGCTGGGATTTTTATTGGGATTGCACCAAATCTATAGGTAAAGTAGGAAAGAACTGACATCTTGACAATTTTGAATCTGTCTATTCATAAACATGGAATATCTCTGTATTTTTTTTAAGTTCATTGATCTTTCATCAGAGTTTTGCAGTTTGTCTCATTAGATACTGTATATATTTTGTCATGTTTATACCTAAGTATTTTATTTTGTGGGGTGCTTATGTAAAGAATAATGTGTTTTTAATTTTAAGTTCCATTTGTTCATTGCTGATACATAGGAAAGAGATTAACTTTTGTATATTAACCTTGTATCATGCAACCTAGTTGCTATAGTTGTTTTATTAGTTTCAGAAGTTTTTATTTTTTTTATATCCTTTTTAAAATTACATCTTTCAACTCTTCTACATAGGCAATCATATTTTCTGTAAACAGAAACAGTCTTATTTCTTCCTTCTCTATCTGTATACTTTTTATTTCCTTTTCTTGCCTTGTTGCATTAGCTAGGATTTTCAGTACAATATTGAAAAACAGTGTGAGAGGCAACACTCTTGCCTTGTTCCGGATTTTTAGCTGAAAAGCTTCGAGTTTCTCACCATCAAATATATGTTAATGGTAGGTTTTTGTAGATGTTCTTTATCAAGTTGAAGTTCCCTTCTGTTCCTACGTTACTGAGAGTTTTTGTCATAAATGGGTGTTAGAGTTTCTAATGCTTTATCTGCATCTGTTGATATAATTATGTGTCTTTTCTTTGTTAGCCTGTTGATATGGTGGTTTACATTAATTGATTTTTAAATATTGAATTTGCCTTGTTTACCTGGGATAAATTCTATTTTGTCATGTTGTATACTTATTTTTATGCATTGTTGGATTCTGTTTGCAAATATTTTGTTGAGGATTTTTTCATCTCTGTTTATGAGAGATATTGGCCTATAGTGTTCTCTTCTTGTAATGTCTTTGCTGGTTTTGGCATAGGGTAATGCTGACCTTATAGAACAAGCTAGGAAGTATTCACTCTGCTTCTCTCTCCTGGAAGATATTGGAGAGAGTTGGTATACTTTCTTCCTTAAATGTTTGGTAGAATTCACCAGTGAACCTATCTGGGCCTGGTACTTTCTTTTTTGAAAGGTCATTAATTATTACTTCAATTTCACATATATATATTTTTCAGATTATGTCCATTTATTTATCTTTGAGATATGATCTTGCTATGTTGTCCAGACTGGTCTCGAATCCTGGGTTCAAGGAATCCTCAGTGTCCTGAGTAGCTAAGATTAAAGGTGTTCACCATCTCAGCCTCAGCCTCCTGCGTAGCTAAGATTACAGGTTCACATCACCACATCTACAAGTCTTATTTATTTTTAACTGCATTGTTACAGAAATATTAGGATAGCACAAATTGCTAAAAACAAATGAAATATAATCATCTTTAACTACAATTTACTAAATGTTCTAGCAGGCCCTGCAAACTTGCAAAGTATACAGTATGAGTCTCGCTTTATAAACGAGAACCCTGCTGCTTAGAGAAATTAAAGGATTTGACCAAGGCAACTCTGTTCATTCATAATGGAGCAAAATCCAGTGTTGCTTGATTGCCTGGATAATGTTCTAGACACATGCTTCTTCACTCTTTAGGGTAAGTAATTCATATGTGCCATTCTGTGAGGAAATCCATGCTGATCCCAGGCATTGACTATCTACCTCATGATCATGTTCCTATTATGGTAGTTTCAGAAGCTCCACCACCACACACATAGGAGTACAGGGCACAGTCACAAGTATGGGGATTCCAGTGATCCCTTTCACCTGTTTTTTTATTGGCTTGTTTGTTTTGCCAAAATGCACTTTTACAAACTTGATATTGAAACTTGAAAAGCAAAACCAGTGTTTTCCCTTTCCACATTGCTTCGCTTAATGGTGAGCCTATACCTAAACATATTTCTGAAAATAGCACCACTGAATCTGCGCAGCAATTTGCAAGCCCAGACCTCAGCCATTGGGGTCAGATTATGATTCAGCTTCCAAAGCTACCATTTTCTCACTGTGTGCCCATGGGAGGAGATACTTAATCTAGCGAAGCCTCAGTTTCTTCATCTGTAAAATAAGACAGGGATATAATATTGATTTCATCAGAGGGTCATTGGTTTAAATTAGAAAATGCATGTAAAGCCCATGGCACTGCTCTAGAAACAGACTAGAGATTCAGTAAGTCCTATCTAATATTATTCCAAACCATTCTGAGCACCTTCTATATGCCAAACTCTTTTAATGAATCATTTGCTTGGTCTTCAAACTTTAAAAAAAAAATCTTTCCTTAACAATAAATGATTTTTGACTATTCATCCTCAGTATTTACAACTTTATTTATAAATTATATCCATGACTCATTCTCAACCTATATACATTAAGAAAGTTTAATACTTCCTTTCTTAAGATTAAGAAGAGAGAGAGAGAGAGATGTTTAAACATTTTCTTTCCAAATTTAAATGTATTGTCTTAAGCACCCTGTTTTGGAGGCCTCAAGTTTAGCTTATCTAAAACAGGGTTGGTAGCCAGGCATGGTGGCTCACACCTGTAATCCCAGCACTTTGGGAGGCAGAGGTGAGAGGATTACCTGAGCCCAGGGATTCGAGACCAACCTGGGTAACTTGGTGAGATCTCATCTCTACAATAAATCAAAAAATTAGCCAGGCGTGGTGCATGCCTGTAGTTACAGCTACTTGGAAGGCTGAGGCGGAAGGATCACCTGAGCCCAGCAGGTCCAGGCTGAGGTGGGCCTGAGTGTGCCACTGCACTCCAGCCTGGGTGACAGAGTGAGACTCCAACTCAAAAAATAAAAATAAAAAGTAAAACAGGGTTGAAAAATATTTTCTGTAAAAGGCTAGATAGTAAAGATTTTTTTTTACTATGTTGAGACTCTGTCATAGCCACTCAACTCTGCTGTTCTGGCGTGAAACCAGACATTGACAATATGCAAACAAATGGGCACGGCTATGTTCCAGTAACATTTATTTACAGAAACAGGTGCAGGACCATAGTTTGCAGAGTTTGCAGATCTGTGACTTAAGACAACTTGCTCTGCTATTTAAATACAAATTCCCCTTAGGGAACTATCTAAGGCCAGCAGCACTTGCAAACAGTGTGAGCTAGTTGGTAAGGAAGAAAAGTGAGGTGCTGCATATAATGGCCCCTTCCAGAATGTACAAAATATGGTATATCAACACCATTGCTTTTGTTACTACTATTAGTACATTTTTCCATATATGGGTGATTAAAAGTACAGACTTCCTTGTACCAGTATTGCTATGCAGGAATCATATTGAGTCTTTTGTAAATAAGGGTGGCCCTCACTGACCCTTTGGAAGCAAGATATAATGTTTTATTTGATTTCTCCTACCCTTTTCTAGCCAGATAACTATCCATATGAAAGGACCGAATCTTTCTATAAAATTGTTGCAGCCCACGAACAGGGAAATATAATATAAAAGACTAGTGGCTTCATGGGGCAATGGCTCATCTATTGATAGGTCTTTCTTGTTACTTGCTGCATGCCAGAAACTGTGCTGGACTTGGGGGTGGGCATGGGGGAGACAGGCATGAATGACAGAGGTGGTCTCTGCCCTTGAAGAACTCCATCAGATTTCCTCCCTCACCGCCCTTCCGACATTGCTCTTGTCAAGGTTCTCAAGGACCTACATGTTGCTAAATCCAGTGATCAATTCTCCGTCCTCAAATGGTTCAACCTGTCAGCAGCGTTTTACATGGTTGATTTCAGGGTCTTTCTGGAGCACCTGCTTTTCGTTTGCCCTGGGACTCCATCATCTCCTGGTTCTGGTTTACCTCACTCCTTGCTGCTTCTCCACCTTTTTTGCTGGTTCCTCCTCCTCTAGAGCCTCTAAATGATGGGTTGCCCAAGGGCTCTTCTTTCTGTTCTATCCTCTCTGGGAGAGCTTATCCAGCCTCATGATTTAAATCCATCTATCTGTAGATAACTCCCAGATTTGTGTTTATAGCCTGGACTTCTGCCCTGAACGCCAAGTTCATAAATCTGCCGAAACAGGCAGCAGCTCTCCCCAAACCTAACGTACGCAAAGCCCATTCCCTAGTTTTTTCCTGCCTGCTTGCCAAGCTGTTGTTCCCTTGTTAGTTCTGTGCCTTGCTTTGCTCAGGCTAAACCCCTTAAGGTTTCTTTGTCTCCTCTCTTTCTTTCACATCCCATACCCAACCCACCAGCAAATATTGTCAGTTCTACCTTCAAAGGTATGTGAAGTGTATGATCAAACACCACCCCTCACCCTACCATCTCTCTCCTGGGTTATTCCAGGAGCTTCCTCCCTGTTCTTCCTGCCTTCGCTTCATTCTCCTTCAACCTGTTCACATCACTCAGCTGCTTAAAACCTTCCCAAGATTCTCCATCTCAGAGGAAAATCCAAATTGATATCATGTCCCATGGGGCTATACACATCTGTCACAGTAGTCCCTACACCTACCTCCTTGCTGTCCTTCCAGCATGCTGGGCACTCTCCAGCACAGCCCCCTGCACCTTCTGTTCCTTTATTCCCCCAGATGCCTGCAGGGTTTGCTTCCCCACCCACTTCAGGTCACTACCCAATGCCATCTTAACAGACAGGCCTTCCCTGACCTAATCATTTGGAACAGACCACTCCCAACACCTCTTTCCTTCTTATTCCTCTCTATTTTCCTTAAAAACACTGATCAACACTCAACATGCCATATTTATGTTGATTGTCTGACTTCTATCTTAGACTCGGGCACTGTGAAACAGGGACTTTGTTTAATGCTTCATCCCTGAATGAAGAGCAATATGACAGCTGCTCAACCTTTGAAGAGGGAGGGGAAGAAAGGAAAAGAAAACTTGCCTTGTGGAGGAGCTCGACTCTTGCAATTGTTGCAGGACAATGAGTACACTAGGTGTGAAAGCCTAGGGGGCTGCAGCCCTTCACCCCTACTTGAGTTAGAACAGCTTTCTTTCATCTGCTTATGTGCTGAGTGACAATATAAATTTCATTTTGGAGGAAAATGCCCCACTGCTTTTTTTAAAAGTATTTTTACAAAGATGGAAATAATAGACACTGAGGACATCAATAAGGGGGGAGGTGGGCAGGAGGTTAGGGCTCAGAAACTACCTATAGGGTACAATGTTCACTATCTGGGGAATGGCCCACCTGACACCCAATCCCCACCACTACTGCACAATATGTCCATGTAACAAACATGCAAGTGTACCCCCTGAATCTAAAATTAAAAAATAAAATAAATAAATAGAAAAAGAAGTGCTTAAACAGTTCACTATTAACAACTGGCCTAGGCCACAGGCAGCCAGTGAAGGCTTGGAACATGTGAGCAGCATAATCCTGTCTACATACGATGGCGATGAATCTGGCAGGGATGTGGGGGTTAGCGCAGAAGAGGTGAAACTGGGGGCAGATGATCCATCTGGGAGATAGACGGGTCAAGGTGAGAGGTGATGACAGTGTGAACCTCTCAAGCAGGGAACCCAAGGAACCTCTGCAAATTCCCGTTTCTTTCTCCATTCTGGCAGGTTGATGGTAGCAGCATACTTTGGCCTATGCTTTTCCTTCCTGAATAAAATGAGTATTCTTGTATTTATGTGTACTAAGTGCTATATTATTACTGCTGACTATATACTGCTTCGTATATAGTAATATATACTAAATACTGTAGCTACATGCATGTATAGGAACTCATCTTCATATGCACATGAATATGCATACAGCCTTCATGTTGGCTAATTAGCTTCACTGGGTCTTTGGAAGAGGAGGCAGAGTGAAAAATGAAGGAGTAAATAATTAGGTGTCAAGTAATTAAAAGTACTGTTGAGAAAGAACGCCTTTTAAATAGTTTTTTTAAATTGGGTTTTTAATATGACTGACTGAGAAAGTTTCTCTCAGAAGATGGTGTTGATTGACAGCCTATATAGTTATTAATAACATGTAGTCAATCTGCTAGGAATATATTAAGTGTTTGAGAGAGAGCATATCTGAAAAGACTTGCCAAGGATTCAAGCAAGATACTCAGTGTGGAACACATCTTTTTCTTGGCAGGGAATCAGTGACCATTGAGCAGAACTGAAATAGATGGTGTATAGAAGAAGATGGCCTGAGGACCCTGTTGGATCTGCATCTCACTGTTTTGAAATGCCAGATATCTCTAATAAGACCGGAAGCCATCAGTTAAATGATTGACCTCATAGGCAGGGCATTCGACAAAGAGTTTATCATCAGAGACTCCTTACCAAAGTTTCATGAACATTTTCTGAATAGCACATCTCTAAAACTGGACTAGGTGATTTTTTTTTAAGAAAATTCATTTCATTGTGATATTTTCTCATTAGTAAAATTAGGTTGATTTAGCCCTAAAAATTTTTAAACTACAGATAAAAAAAAGGAAGAAAATCAAAAGTATCTATGACCCCACCACATTAAAATAAGCACTGTTGTTCTACAAACATACACTCACATTCACCCTTTTTTAAAAATTTAAAATAGGGCCACGTTACACATTGAATTTTGTGGTCTGCTTTTTCATTTAAAAATCTATACAATCAACATCCCTCCATGTTATTAAATACTCATCTACAAAATTGTTTTGTAAGGCTGTATAGTCTATCATAGTCCATCATAGTATTCCACCATAGTATTCCACCATACACCAGTATTCTTGAATGCCAGAGTTTACTTACATGCCTCCAGCTGTTAGACATTTAGGTTGTTTCCAACTTTTATTTACTCTCCTACTCAATACTGCATTGAGTACCGATATTCAGCCAGCTGGCACTGATACAGCAATACAGCCTGTCCTGCACCAGTCATTACATGTTTTAATATCATCCCTGGAAATATCTTTATATAAATCCATGGACTCCTTGGGACATTTTTTAGAATTATTGGAATTTCCCAGTTATAGGCATTGGACATTTTTACAGGTTTTTGCTATATTTTGACAAATTGACCTCCAGAAAATAAATAGTAGTTAACACCAGGTTGGACAGTCCAGAAAGCCCATCTGAGCTCAAGCCTTTTAGGGCATTTGTTCAAGAAGTTTGACAAAGAAATGAAAGAAATAGAGCTTTATTTGAATTCAAACAAAGACAGATACAGACAGAGACATTGACATAGAGATATAGTATATTAATCACAGTCCTGGCAAGAAACAGTGGCATTGTCAGATGAGGTAATTGAGGAGCTTGTAGTGAAGGGACTATTTTGAAAGCATGGGAGGGATTAAGGACAGCCAGTAAGGTTGGAGAGGCACCCTGAGGCTAGCGACAACTGGGAGCTGTCACTCATAGACCTGATGGGCAAGGGGACAGAGGAGTTCCTAGAACCTGGGGGGAGCTGTAGCTGTATTGCATCTGTAGCAGAGGCCTGCCCTAAAGAAGTTGTGCCCTCCTACACAGGAACACAGCCATTGCCCAGCAGGAAGGTCTTCAGGAGAACAGATACCCCAACCTCAATCTCCTGCCAATCTCCTCAGACCTCCTGTCAGGGCCTCCCATTGGTTGATCCTAGTGGAATTCTAGAGGGAAGCCAACTGGTAAAAGAACAGCCTTCTAAGGCACAGAATGAGCTGGAAAAGGGCAGGTGTGGATCTGGACAAGCAAATGGAAGACAAGCAATTGACCCATCCCTAGCTGTAGGCATGGGCATTGATTTTTTTATTTTAAACCAGAGTCTGAAGACAGAAGGAAGAATGATTGAAGAAAAAGAAATTAAAGATAGTGAGGAAACAAAATCAAAACTCCATCCCAGTCTTTCACTTGCAATAGGGGTATCTGAGACATGGGGAGGTATGAGTCAGTATGTCTCTCCCCCAACAGCTGCATGTACTAGGTTTCACATTTGCCACTTCTTGCAAGCTACTCCCAGCAGGGTTTTGAAGGTTTCAGCAGCACCCAGGGAAAGAACAGACAAAGGGAGGATAAGCTGGGGGGAAGGGGGAGACCAATGTAATCTTATGTAACTCACATCCTTACAAAAACTCATTTGCTTTTATTTTAAGAAGCACTATTTATGAATTCTCCAGGGGGTTAAAAAGCATAAGAGATGGGTTTTTGATGCGATGTCAATAGAAGAAAAATCTCTTAACTCTTGGAATAAATGGTGCTTTTGTTTTGGCTTTCTGTGTTTGAAAAAGACAGTCTGTTTTCATAAACATAAACGAGAATCTCCAGCCACCTTTTCCCTTATAACCCTCTGTCTCTTTGCACAAATGACAACATTCCCTTCGTGATTCATTCCTGAAGACATTCTTCTGGGCTAAATGTGGCTGCTGAATTTGTACTTCAGTTTTTGCTGTGAGTCCCACATGATTCTTGCTCAGGCGGCAACTGCACTATTACAGCTTTCATGTCTCGAGTCCCAGATTGTTATACCCCTGGGATGCCTGTGGCTCTGCACCAGCCTTTATGCAACTGGCTTCTCCCGGTTCCTCAAGGGGCATTTGAGGTCTTTGAGGCAGCCCAGCGAGGAGCACCCCTGTTTCCACCTTGGTTCTGAACACTTGAGAAATAAACGAAGGGTGGCAGATGGACCGTGTTTATTATTGATAATGAATAACTTAGCCTAGTGTGAGCATCCAGTATACTTGGTAATCGGGCTCAGTATTAGGGAGACTGACCCACTTGGTCATGGGCAACATTGGATGGGGCAGAGGCTGAAGCGGCCCCTGGAGGAGCATCCAAAAAGGTTGCTGACAGCCAAGAGGAAGAAGGCCAAGTCTCCACAGAGCATTCCCAATTCATTCTTCCTTGGTTTACTACTCTTGTAACTAATACCACTACCTGTGACACAAGGGGTAGAAAGAGCCTAGGAGGGACATTAATGGAAATAAATACCAGGAATTAGGGCGAGTTTTTTTTCCCAACAGTGACATGGGTAACACAGAAGCTAAAAGTGTGCCTTCCATTAGGCTGGTCCATAAACGTGTACTACTCGGTAAATACTTGTTGACAGTGTGTTCATTGATTTAACAAATATTTGTTGAGCAAAGATATAGGGCCAAAATAAGAAGTTTTAGCTCTTGATTCTTGGTATAGTAAACAGCTGCTAGAAAATTCTGAGCAAGGGAAAAATATGATCAGATTTACATTTTGGAAAAATTACTCTAATTGCTTTTATATAATGGATTATAAGAAGACAAGTAAGGCTAGGCACAGTGGTGCATGTCCGTAATGCCAGCACTTTGGGAGGTCAAGATGTGAGAATTCCTTGAGCCTAGGTGACAGATACCAGCCTGGGCAACATATAGAGGCCCTGTCTCTACAGAAAAAGTAAAAAGTAAAGTATTAGCCAGGTGTGGTGGCACGTAGTAGTTCCAGCTATTCAGGAAGCTGAAGTGGGAAGATCACTTGAGCCAGGAGTCTGAGGCTGCAGTAAGCTATGATAGCACCATCGCACTCCAGCCTGGGTGACAGAGCAAGACCCTATCTCAAGGAAAAAAAAGAAATAAATAATAAAAGAAAAAGGAGAAAGAAGAGGAAGTCAAGTGTGTGGAAGTGCTGCCTGGGCCAGAAGTGAGGATGCCTAAGCCTAGGCTGAAATCAGAGAAGAAGGACACAAAGGAGAGGGGCATGTGAGATGTAACTTGCAGACAGAGTTGGCGGGATTTGCTGATGGATTGGAGTTGGGGACGGGGTCAGTGAGGGAAGGAAAAGACTTGAGAGCAACCCGTATTTTCATTTGAGCAACTGAATGAATAGAGACAAAGTACACAGGGAGGGGCAAGTTTGGGGCATCGTTTGAATAAGTGGGTAAGTGATGAATGATGGTGTGCCGGTCACCCAGCCTCTTTTGGAGGCTGATCATACATCCCTGTTTTCCTAGTACAGTCCTGGTTTGCACCTGCTGACCCAGCATAAGTATTAAGAATGCTTCCTTTCACCCTCAAAAGTGACCTGCTTTGGAATGATAAAGTACTTGGTCGCCCTAGCTTAGAGAGAATGTTGAGCTTGCGGAGAATTGTTGGAAACGTGCTTTGAAATGTGAGAAATACTATATAAGTGTAAAATGTCAATCAGCGTTAGCTATGTTAATGAGGATTTGTCCAAAAGCTAAATCCTCTTTGCTCATTAACTTACGCTATTATTTTAGGTTATGTCCTGCTGCTGTCTGATTTGTCTTCCATGACATGTGGCTCTCAACCCTAGAATGGGACTCTGGTGCCCATCCTCTCCTCTTCTTCCTCCTCCTCCACCTCCTCCTCCCTCCAGCCCTTCCCCCAGTTGTCAGTGATTTCTAAAACACCATACTTAATTGGCCTATGGGGACTCTCTACTTAAAGGAACCCCATGGTTCATCTTTCTGCAGATGAGAGGTTTTGTTTAAACACTAACCACTTGATTCCTACTGTACAGCTTTTTCATGGCTAGGTTTCCCTCTAGGAAGGGGCAGTCTTGGAAGATAATCCTCACTCAACCTGGCTCTCAAAATACTTCGTGAAATGCAAAGATCCACTTTCTAGCTGCCGTTCCTTCTTGAGAATGTCTAAATATACAGTCATGCCCACAGAGGCGTTAGCATTTACCGCAAATGCCACAGCTCTGCAGGCTGGATGAGGCTTGTTGATATTTAGAGAAAGACATGTGTAGACACCAGGGTTCTAGACCCAGCTCTACCCCTTGCCTGCTGTGTGACCCTAACAAAAATACTTTCCCTCGCTGGAACTTTATCTCCTCACCCATAAAATAGGGGAGGATGCCCCTCTGACTTCTGTGGTCACTTACACCTCGCCATTTAGGCCCATTATATAATGGGGAAAAGTGCTTCATGATCATACTTGTGGGGCCCGAGGAGTTATTTCACAGTCCTTTCATTCTAAAGTCAAATTTAAACTGATTTGAGTCTTCACACAGAACTGATACAAGCCCAGATGGTTCTCTTATGGTCTTCTTCCCTGCCTCCCCTTCCCCAACTTGTCCTAGAACCAAGGAAATGTACACAATCCTCTCCCCATAGAAAGGTCTCAGACTTATTCCTGCATTTATTTGCTAGGCTGCCATAAAAAATGCCCCACAAAACCAGTGACTGAAACAACAACAAGCCCTGACTGGAGGCTGGAAGTCTAAAGCCAGGTGTTAACAAGGCTGGTTCCTTCTCGGTCTGTGAGAGAGAGTCCGTGCCTCTCCCTTAGTTCCTGGTGGTTTGCTGGAAATCTTAGGCATGCCTTGGCATATAGAAGCCCCACCTCAATCTCTGCTTTCATCTCCACATGGCATCCTCCCTGTGTGTCTGCCTGTGTCCAAGTTTCCCGTTTCCATTAGTCATGTTGGACCAGGGGCCCACTCTCCTTTAGGATGGCCTCACCCTAAGTTGAATCTACGTCCGCGGAGACCCTGTTTCCAAATAAGGTCACATTCTGAGGTGCTTGTGGTTAGGACTTCAACATATGAATTTGGGGAGGACCTATTCAACCCTTAACACCTCCCGAGTATGGAAAAGCTCTGTCAGACCTACTGCTGCAGTTCCCACCATTTTACCTCCTAGACAGTTGCTGGCCTATGGTAATCTGTCTAGTGCTGGGCTCCTGATGGAGCAAAGTCAAACTTGCCCAGCTTTTCACCCAAGCCTGTGTGAGCCTTGGAAGGAGAGGAGTCTTCCTGGTGCCATATTTTGCCCCTGATGTGCTACACTAGACTCCCGAGACCACCAGGCCCCCTTAGTACCATTCTCCTCCACAAATTCCAGGGCTCCACCACCTCACAGGTGTTCGGGGCAGCTGGACATGGGAACACAGTAAAGCCAGCCAACTCTGAGAAAAGATTCCCAAACACCAAAATCAAAAATCCAGCCCCATTGCTCCTTGGAATAGGAGGGAAAAAAAACTTGCATTTCTTCCAGATTAATCTGCCAGGATCCCTTGCCCTACCCAAGATGGCTAGAGAGACTTCTTGCTCTTCCAGGGGAAAAAAAAGAAAGAAAACCCTTGGAACAGCCTACTATCACATCTAATCAGTAAGTGTTTATTAGGCAACTACAATGCACTGTATTTGCTGCTGGATATAAAACTGAACCACAAAGTTGAACACCCTATGGCTTCTGCTCTCAAAGAATTTGTGGTTCAGGTTTTACATAATCAGCTGAGAGTCAGTCTGCCAGAGAATGGCAGTGACTTGCCCAAGGTCATGCAGCTGATCTGTGTCAGAATTAGAACCAAGATCCTGTCTGCTAGCTCCTCGTTTACACCCAGCATCTGTGTGGCTTTCAACCTGTGCCTCAGGAAGTTCTGAACACATTCCTCTTGCTGACTGATCAACACTTGTCTTTGCCCTGGTCTCTGGCCACAGTGGAATTAGTGGTGACTTGTGGTTAAGTATTAGTCTCGTCATCCTTTTGGGGGAGGGGTCACATCACACGGTCTGACACTGGATCTTGTAAAGAAAACCGTCTCAAAGAGCCTGAGCATGACCAGAGGTTTGTTAAATCAACAGTCTCTGGGGGAGCTCAAGTTACTGCAGCACAAATGTGCTGATTAAAGAGGCAGTGGTGGAGGAAAAATCTGGAGACCCGGCCTGCATTCTATTGCCAATGTGTCCAGGCTCCCAGATCCTGGGCGGGTCGCTTAGCCTCCCTGAGCTATGACACCATCCTTTTCACTGTCACTCAGTGCCATGCTCAAGGAGAGGAATCTAGACAGTTCCAGCCGCTGCTGAGACCCAGAGCCTCTGCTTCATTCCCAAGTGTGCTGGTATAACCATCATCTATTGCTGTGTCACAAACTACCCAAAACTTGGTGCTTTAAAACAATGACTGGCTATTAACACTCCTGAGTCTGTGGGTCAGCCAGGCACTTTTGCTGATCTGGATGAAGCTTGGCTGGGCTCATTCACACAACTGAAGTCAGGTTGATCAGCCATCCTCATTTGCCTGGGGATGAATGAAGGGGACCTCTGGAGTGCAGAACTTTTAGTTTTAAAAGTAGGAAAGTCCCAGGCAAAAGGGGATGTATTAGTCACCCTAGATGAAGCATCTAGGGGCTGATTGTCATGTGGGGCAAAGGAGTGGGAGAGTCGGGGACTGGGCCATATGCAGACAATACTGGACTTATTCCCCTGGTGCTGAGCAAAGTTCCAAGAGAACAGGCGGACATGAAGTTTTCTTGAGGCCTAAGCTCAGAACACACGCATCATCGATTTGCCTCATCCCATTGGTCAGAGCAAGTCACGAGGTGATCCCAGATTTAACCAGTGGGGAAATAGACTCCACCTCTTGTGGGAGGAGCTGCAGTATTGTTGCAAAAGGGTGTGGCCACTAGGTGGGGAAGAAGTGTGTCAAGTTGGTGGTTGATCTCCTGCAAGCCCTGGGAGCTTACTTTCTGCAGCAGTCAGATGCCATGTCTCCCAGCTACCAGGACACCAGGAGCCGGGAGGTGATGATGAAATGGAGCGGGCTTGGGGTCTCCCAAAGACTCATCTCTGTGTGCCTTACTTATCTCCTTTCCCCTTGGTCCATGGGGTCCCACTAAATGGAGCCCCATTTTTTTGCCTGGGCAACTCTTCTCTTTGTGAAGGCAGCTTGACAGTCCCTCCCTCCAGGAAGTCTACCTTGACCTCCAGACTGGTTTAACATTCCACCTTCCTCCTGGACCATCACCCCATCCTCCCACATGTGCTTCTGGTGTCATAGCACCCACCCCCAGGTTCTGACACTTAGGATTGGGAGACCCTTGACCTTGGAGATTATCAGATTTACTTCTGCATTCCACTGAGATGTGGCACAGAGTAGGTGCTCGGGAGACTGATTGCTGAGGACTGGCTTGAGGGCCACCTGGAATGCGAGCCCCAAAAGTTTTGTCTTGTCCTCTCTAATCAAGCCCAGAGCCTGTAGCCAGGCTGCTGCCAGCCACATCAGCATCACCCTGCTTCACCTGCCAGGCACAAGACAGTGGTCTACCCGTGGCCCCAGCTCTGCAAACTGACTGATGCTTTTTTTGGCCTTGGTACTGCCTAGGGTGAGGGGTGAGAGCCTGCACACAGAACGACGTCATGATGTGGGTGTCATTGTGAAGTCAGACCCATGTCAGGTTCTGCGTGTGTCCACATGTGTCCAGCAATGGTGTCCCAGCCACTTCCCTGCAGGTCCTGTGGACACAAAATAGCCTGGTTTGGAGAGAGGAGGGCCAGACATGCCTGGGGCCCTCCTCCACTCACCCCCACCCTCAACACCTTACCAAGTCGCTCTCCCTCTGTGTCCTGACCCCTCCCCTCCTTCCCTGCCTGCCTTCTTCTCCACCCATGGCCACTACCCTTGCTCAGGCCTGATTCCCTTCACCTGAAGGGGTCAGAGTGTACTCCCCCCGGCCTCCCAGAGTGTACTTTCTCAATGCACGAGAATGTGGTGATCAACAGCAAGACCCAGGAGCCAGACCACCCAGTTTTAGCTATTCCTAGGCAGATAATTTTCTTAGCTTTTCTGTGTCTCCTGGTTGTCTTCATTTGTAACTGGGTTGGGGGAAGTATCTGTGTCTTAAGGTTGCTCTGTGGATTAGCTGAAGTGACATTTGTAAATGCTCACTTAGAACGTTCACTGATGTAGTTAGTGCTCAGTACATGTTAGCCATCACTGTTATCATCTCTGCCCTGCCTCAGACCCTCCAGTGGGTCCTCAGTGGCCACAAGATCAAGTCTGAGGTCCTATCACAAAGAGCAGGTCATTACTCTTTATGCTTCCCCCTTCTTCCTGCCATGGACACAGATCTAATGCTTGAAGGTGTGGCAGCCACCTTGTAACCATGAGGAAAATGATAAGGATGGCAGGACTGGAATTTTTTCTGAAAGGAGCCTGGGGCCTTGAAGACTCTGTAAAACTGCTGTGCGAGCCTGAACTGCTTTTCCCCAAACTACTCATTTTTGAAACAAATGGATCCTGTTTGTTTAATGAATAAACAGAAAGTCCTACCTTCTCTGTCTGGCACTCCTGAGCCTCCAAGAGGTGGCTCCTGTTCCCTCTACAGCCTCATTTCTGAAATCATATTTATTCTGAAATCACTCCAGACTCCCTGACTTCACGTTCTGGCCCTAGAGAAACCTGGACTTTCTTCTGCACGTCACAGGCCTGTGACTTTCAACCACTGTTCATGCTTTTCTCATTTTTCTTCTGACCGGAATGTCCTGGCCCGCTCACCATTTTCTGCCTGGCAGACTCCTATTCATTCATTAAAACCCTGTTTTATATCCACTCCTTTATGAAGATATGACTGACCTCTCCACCCATTCTGTACAAATTAATCACTGCCTGCTACAAATTGAGCTAGACCAACGAAGTGCAATTCCCACTAGTAATTCCAGTCTCTCTGCCTCAGTTTCCTCATGAATTAAATGAAGCAAATAATAGGGTTTTATGAAGATCAAATAAAAAAGTGTTTATCACTCAGAACAGCCAATAGAAAGCATTCATAAATGCTAACTAGCATCATCCTCATCATTATTTGTAATCTCCTAGTTCTATAATCACCACTTGAACATGTATCATTCAAGGGTGGGGTCTGTTTGATTCATCTGTGAGTCCCCTGTCCCCAGCACAGTGCCTGGCACAGAGCAGGCATGGAGAAATGATGACTGAAGCCACTGATGGAAGCCCTTCAACAGTCCGAGAATGCTCTATGTCCTCAGCATTCCCAGAGATAGGTCTGATGGGGCCCAGAAGAGGAAATGGCTTCATCCTTCTGCTCTGGAACCTTCTCAGTGAGGTCCCTAGCAGAGCACGTCTCACTTCTGTAGAGATCATAGAAGTAAGAGTGCTCCATGGAGTGTCACATACCACCCAGTGCTGCCAGCACCACTACTCTTGGTGAAGACGAATGCCTGAGGTGTGGGGTAGGCACTTAGAGACCCTGAGGAGCCTCCCTATTCAGAGTGAAGGTGAGTGCAACATGGCGTCAAAGAAAAAGCCAGGAAGGTGTGGTGGGCACCGCTGAAGATTCCTGGCTACATAGCCCATGTAAGCCCACTGGTTTCTATCAACTCTTTGGGTCTCAGTTTCTGCATCCGTTAAATGGGTTTGTAGCCTAGGCTTGTTGTGAGGATTCCATGTAGCAGCAAGTGTGAACCACGTGGCCCAGGCCTGGCCTACAGTGAGTGCTAACAAATGTCCCTTCTGCTTTCCTTCCCTTGTTCTTCCTCCCCATTTCCTCTCAGCCTATCTGTGTGGTTGGGCCGAGGGGAATCCTGTCATCCCAATGATAGAGGATGGGGGGAGGGGCGCGGTCAGGAATGTGATAAGCAGGCTAGGTCTCTAGATTGAACATGCCGTTTTCGCCCAGGGATGAGGTCTAGGGCCCTTTCAGGCAGGGGGGCCATACTTGCACGTGCTGGTGCAACATGCTTTTGCTGGAACATGGCTGGGGTCTCTAAAAACAGCTCCACCAGGGCTGAGGAGTCGTCTGGCCTTACGTGAACACAGACTGCAGATCCCTGCACAGGCCAGCATCTGCTTGATCAGGCTCATGGCTAAGCACTCTGGCAGCCAACTGGAAGAGCTGGCTGGCATGGAGAGTTCCCGCCGGGCTCCACACACTGCTTGGGAGCCAGGAGGGAGGTCTGCCAGGGCCTGCCAGCCAGTGCCAGGGACGGGTGGACCTGGAAGCTCAACGACCAGACGGTGACTGGGCAGCCAGGGAGCTGGAGGGAGACTCGAGGGTGCGCATGGGCCCACCATTTCATTTCCCCCAAACTTAGTTTCTCCTTCTGCAAAATGAGGCTCCTGAAGATCACACGAAACAAGCTCTGAGGTTCCAGGGAGCAAGATAATAATACCCATCTTCCTAGTCTGGACTCAGAATTAATTGAGACATAGAGGAGCCAGATAATAATAATAATAACAACAAAGCCAGGTACGGTGGCTAATGTCCATAATCCCAGAACTTTGGGAGGCTGAAATGAGAGGACTGCCTGAGCCCATGGGTTTGAGACCAGCCTGGGCAACTTGGCGAGACCTCGTCTCTACAATAAATCAAAAAATTAGCTGGGCGTGGAAGTGCATGCCTGTAGTTCCAGCTACCTGGAAGGCTGAGGTGGAAGGATCACGTGAACCCAGCATGTTGAGGCTGCAGTGGTCATAAGCGTGCCACTGCACTCCAGCCTGGGTGACAGAGTGAGACTCTGACTCAAAATAATAATAATAATAATAATAATAATAATGACAAATATTTATAAAGCATCTTCACCACTAGCTAAGCATTAATACTTACTTAGCACTTCTTGTCATCTGTCAAACTCTGTTCTAAATCCTTTACAATTTTGACAAATTTAATTCTCATAACACTTCTATAGGGTAGGTACTCTTATTATCCTGATTTTATAGATGAAGAAACAGAAACACTGAAAGTTTAATTAATTTACTCCATATCACATAGCTAATAACTGGCAGACCAGGATTTAATGCTGGGGGGTTCTGGCTTCAGAGGCCATGAACTTGACCTCTACACTGTACCAATGACCATGGAAAACCCTCATGTAGCTTTGAACCTGCAGCCAGTGGGGCTTGGTAGCACTTCACCCTAAGATTAAACAGGCATGGCTCCCCCATGGGGGAAGAGGAGAAGTCTGTTTTTTGTAGGCCACCTCTATGTGGGGTTGGCATAATGGGGTGAGGCAGGTCCAGTTCCTTCTCTCAAACCCACCAGTCCAATAGTCATCACTCAAACCATCACAAACTTGATGACTAAGCCACGGAAATATGTGCTCCCACAGTTCTGGAGACCGGAAGTCCACAGTCCAGGTGTCCTTCTGGAGGCGCTCAGAGAGAATCCATTCCTTGCCTCTCTCCCAGCCTCCAGGGCTGCCGGTAATCCTTGGCGCTCCTTGGTTTATAGATACACACTTGCAGTCTCTGCCTCCGTGTGTCACACGGCCTTCCCCTCTGTGTCTCTGTGTGTCCTTCTCTGTCTCATGAAGGTCACTCTCATTGGATTTAGGGTCCACCCTAATCCAGTATGGTCTCATATCAAGCCTCACTTTAATTACATCTGCAAAGCCATATTTCCAAATAAGGTCACATTCTGAGGTTCCCAGTGGACATGAATTTTGAGGGGACACTTTCCGACCATGAAAGAGAAATAAGTAAGGGAGTGAGAGAAGGTGAGCGTGTTCTCTATGGCGTGTTTTCCCACAAGGAAGCCTAACACGGGCAAAGTAGTCTCTTCCCAGGATTAGTAGATAATGTCTTGGCTGCTTTAACAGAGATCAGAACAACTGTGGCCAAAGCATAACAGAAACATGTGTCTCTTGCACACAAGGTCTCAGCTGGGGGGATAGAGAAGTTCTGCTTCACAAGGTTCTTTAGGGACCACGGCTGCTTCTATCTTGTTCTGCCATACTCTACGGGATGCCCTTGACCCCAAAGACAAAGAGAGTGCACTGAAGAGGACCGCACATTAGCCAGCAGGTGATGGGAGAGGAAGTGGAGGACTTCTAGCTTCCTTCTAAGGGTGCAATCAAGATGTTTCACCTAACACTTCTGCTCACACCCACTGGCCAGGACTTAGATGGTCACACCTCGCCATAAGGGAATCTGGGAAATCTAGTCTTTGACCGAGACATTGTGGGATCAGCTAAAACTCAGGGGATTTTGTTTCTAAATGAAAAGACAAGGAGATTGATCATTACAGGACAACTAACATAAAGTATGGGAAATATCTGAAACATGGTCAGAAGTCAGTAAGTAAATTGTGGTTTTGATCTTCTGCCATGACATTACTGACAACATTTTCTCACTGGCCACATGCCTATAAGCCTCTGTATTCTCTCCTGGTCCTGACACCTGTCACTACAATAACACAGACCCAGACTGATCATGACTGTCTAGCCCTGAAATGGACCACTCCTCTTCACACTCCTTAACCTGGTTCACCATGTCTGCTGCTTTCTCGGCTGCACCCCCATCTCCAGCTCAAGCCTGAACTGCAGGTTACAAAGTCCCGGATTAAGAAGGCTCTCCAAGTCTCCTGAACTTTGACTGCCAGGAATACTCTGTGTCCTGGAATCTGAACCCCCAGGCACTACATGCCCTGCCCATTCTGCATGGTTGCCTTCCTATATGCTGGAGGAGTTTGTGGAAAGAATTTTCTGGCATTAGGGGGTGAAAGTCAAAACAGTAATTACAGGAACATCTGTTTCTGGTGGAAAGCATATCCTCTGCACACCAGGAGACATGCCTGCACAGTTCAGCAAACTGGATGTTGAAGTGGAAGAGAGTGCTCTGGGAGTGAGGACTCATGGACCTAGCCAAGATGGAGGCTCCACTTCCGGGTGGGGTAGGATGCTGTGCTGGGAATGGGGAGAAAGGGGTATAGGGAGTGACTGAATGCATGCGTGGAGAAGAGAGTGAAAGAAGGAAAGAATGACTAGAAAGGGTGAATGAATGAGTGAGTTAATGAATGAATAAGTAAAGAAATAAATTAGTAAAACAAAATGAATCCATGAATGAATAAATGAGTAGATAAATAAATGAAGAAGCCAATGAGTGTGTGATTTTTGAGTTAATAAATAAGTGAAGATTGTGGGAAAATAAATATAAATGAACAAGTGAATAATTGTAAATGAATGAGTGCATTGGCAATTAAGTAGAGATGAGTAAGTAACAGAACAAGTGATTGAGTGAATGATTGAGTGAGCCGGCAGTTGCATCACTCTTCTTTCTGAACCAATTCCATCGGCAGCAAGACCGAAATGGTGGGGCAGAACTGGAGTTTAATACAGCTGGAGGTGGATGTCAGGGTCAGCCTCATGTTGGAAGGCCGGGAGAGCAGGTAAAACTGCAAGAATGGCACAGAGTCATAGCTTATCAGTGCTGTCTGTAAATGTTAAAAGCATCTGGTCTAGTCCCATTCTCCCACTTTACAGATGTGGAAACTAAGGACACAAGGAGTGACAAAAAGCAAGAAAGCAAGACATCTGAAAACAGACTAGCTATGCTATCGTGGGCAAGTTATTTAATCTTTTTATTTATTTATTTTTCAGTTCTTTTCAAATGTGTTTCCCTGTCTGCAAAATAATCTTACTTAGTGCATAGGGTGAGATTAAACAAGATACCATATGCAAACTGTTCTTCCTAGGGTATATCTGGTGTTCAGTCTATAGTTGCAGTGTTCAGGATAGACTGAGAGAAGATATGATAACAAACAGCCCCAGATTCAGCGGTGCTGGCACAGCGTTTGTCTCTGGCTCATATCACAGATGAGAGTCATGCAGGACTTCCCCCTTGTAGCTTGGTGGTCTAGAAATCATGGCTACCGGGGTCACCAGTTCAGGGGAGGAGTGGCACAGAGGGGCCCATAGCCCATAGCTCCCTTGGCCCAGAAACAGCACAAACATCCATGCCACTCGCTTCAACTTTCTGAGAAAAATGGGTCACTGCAAAGAGCTGACTGGGGCTGTTCCTTGAGCACCGACCATGTCTGCCATACTAGGGTTGTTGCACTTGTGGTCCTAATCCAACAGAGGTGACGTTCTGAGCAAGACCACTTCTCTAGCAGAGGACCCATGTGAGTGGCTTGCTTCTTCTGCAGCCTGCGGCCATTGATAACTCCAGATTTAGACTCAGGGAACTGGTGAGTCCACAACAACGTCCATCTCTCCTGACTGTATGATTTGAGGCAAATTATTCAACATCTCTGAGCCTCAGATAACTTCTTTTTAAGAAAAGGATAGTAGAATGCTTATATTGCGTGTGATGGGGGCTTAAATGAGACAATGTATGTGGAACCTATTTGAGAAGTGTGCACTACCATGAGAAATGATGTTCTTATTCTACTCACCCTCCCAGTTACTCCACAAGAGTACTGATAGTTACTACCTGCTGAATGAGAACTCCGTCGCAGTCAGTGTGTCAAGAGCCTTACCTCCTTCTCACTTAATCTTCATTACAGCAATGCAGGGGTGGTGCGATCAGCCCTGAATTACAGATGAAGTTCTGGAGGCTCCTCAGGGAGAAGAAATAAGTTGCCGAGGCCTTACAGCTAGCGTGACAAAGCCAGGGCTCAAATTGCAGTTGTCTTATGCCAAGGCAGGGTCTTGCTTGTGTCTGTGGCCTGCTGTGCTTTGGTTGGTATGATTACAGCCTTGTAGGGGGTGAGCATTCTCTCCTCCTTAAATAAACTTACCAAAGTTGTCTGGTGCAGCCAGAAAAGCAAAGGTTCTATAGGTGTTTTTTGTATTTGTGGAAATGTTGCAGAGGTAGATTTACTCACCTTGGATTGTGCAACATTCCCCAGTGAATCTGCAGAAAGTCCTAATCAGGGGTGAGACAGGGCACCCAAGGATGCAGGTGCAAACTGGGTCCCGGAGTCCCGTGTGAGCTGGATTGACCTGGGACAACAGAGGGAAGCTTCAGAGCAGGATATTGCTGGCTTTGCAGGTAGGACAAGTGGTGGGGAGAAGACCATTCTGCCTTCTCCCCGAAGCCTAGTTAGAACGTGCTGGACAGGAAGTTACATCACAGTCTGTTTTGGCCAAGGTTTCCCGAGCACTTGCTGAGTTTCCCACTACTGCGGATACAACGATGAAAATATACTGTCGCAGGCCATTGGAGTTCACAGTAGTAGAGTCAACAGACAAAACCCACCAACCCAATACAGCAGGATTGTTGTAATAAGCAGGGTGCTGTGGGACCCCAGAGAGGAGAAGGTCAGGGAAGAGTTTACAGGGGAGGCAGCTTGTGGACAAGGCCTTGGAAGAGGAACTGAAGTTTAGAGACCATGGAGAGGGAATTTCAGCAGACACACAGCAATAGAATTGTAGAGGGCTGGAAGAACAATGCACGTTAAAGAGATCTGTGGTTCTACAAACTGCATGGCTGAGCGTCAGAAGGGGGCGTCCCACTGAGTTCCAGAGAGCAAAGCCTGGGCTTTCTTCACCACTGTAGCCATAGCACGTAGAGCACAGAGCCAGGCATGTGGCAAGGACTCAGTATGCACTCACTGAATGCATGAGTCTATGAACAAAGGTAGGAGAGAAAAAGGAAGGAAGGAAGATGGAAAGTAAAAGAGGTCAGAGAATTACTCCAAGTTGTAGGGCAGATGACTGAGGGCAGCCCAGGGTTTTAGAGGCCTGTAGAAAGAAGTATCGGATCTCCAGGCATCCTGTGGCTATGCCCGGCTCTGTGCCTGGTGTACAGTATATATATTTGGAATAAATGAATGAGAGGGCTGCTGCCTATGAGCAGCTTCTTGAATTTGTATCAGAATAAGATGGGAGAAGGTATCACAGGACCATGGCCTGGTCACTGCCCAGCCCTTTATTGGAACCTCAGTCTCACAGGATCGCTGAGCTGAACAGCCCTCAATGATGGTCTGCTCCAACTCCCTTCTTTTACAGAGGGGGAAACCGAGGCTCAGAAAGGAGAAGCAACTTGTCTCATGCATGTGCAGTGAATGAGATTTGAAATTACCAGCTAATGTTGTGGAGTTCTGGGTTCTGTGTCCTGCACTGCCGCTGTCTGGGAGGCACCCACAGTCCCTCTGATTTCAGTTTTCCTCCTTGAAAGAAGTGATCTCTAAGCCCCTTTCATGTCCTCCCTCCCAACCCATCTCATTCATTCAACAAACATTCCCTGAGCGTCCTCACGTCTTGTGCTTGGTCTTGCAGGAGATCAGAGAGAAGGTCCCTACCCCCACCCAAGCCTTCAACCAGATAACATGATGTTAGCCCTTGTCATGTATTTTTAAAATGCGCATGTGTTTGCCATTCCACCAGTCTCTAAGGTCCTTGAGGCATATTTGATCTTTGGACTTCCTAAATTCTTCCTGAAGCAAGGCAGAGAGTCGATGCATAGATTAATCCACGTATTGATTATTTTGTTCTTTGTGCCTGAGCACCTTGCACAGGTAGGCATTCACAGGAGACATTCACTGGAGGCAGTCAGCTAAGCAGACCATTCCACAAAGGGGAGAATCACACCAGCAGGGGAGGCTTAGAAGTGGGATTGTAGAAGCTTAAGATGAGCCCCTGATCTGGCCAGACAGTGAGGAAGTCTTTCAGGAGGTGGTGACCTTCTACAGACTCTTCAAGGACAGGAAGGAATGACTCAGGGAAAGATGAGGGTGGCAGAGACAAAGGGAACTGCACGTTCAAAGTGCTGGAGGCCTGAGGAAGCCTTGACCCTTTGAGGATCTGCAAGTCATCTCTGACGATATCAGAATTTTCCCTTCAGCGCCCTCCTGCAGGACTCCCTGGTGGGGCATATGCTACACACAACACAGTGGCCAGAGGGAGGCGAGTCCCAAGCTGTCCCTGTTGCCACACCCCTGGCAAGCAGCCCTTCTGCACACAGGACTTCTCTGTGCATGGTGCTGGGATGCTAGCTCGGGCAGAGGCCACTGTGGTCACTTCCCCCAGTGGCCAGGTGGGTGGAGCCACAGTGCAAACCCAGACACCCCCCTCCGGAGCCTCCAAGGTGCATTCAACACCCCCTGGCCTGCCTTCTGGGAGAGGAGCATGGTGAGCCTTCGCCTCTGCTGGGAGAGGCCAGGCCCAGAGAGTAATGCTTTTTAGATAACTGAAGCTCACTTCCTGCAGGGGAGAACTTAAGCACTACTTTTAAAGTTTGAACGTTTTTGTTTAAACAAAAGGTAAAATTGGCTCTATGGTAGGCAACATATAGGTAGGATGCATTGTCTGGGAGGTGGAGGAGGTAGTGGGTGGAAAGGAGAAATGAGTGTCAGGGAACCCCATCAGGAGGCAAGTTCACAACCCCGGATGGGGCCCACATGCATATCTACGTATACACCTCAGATTTCAGGGAGAAAACTAAGGTCAGGAAGTTCCTAGAGTAGGAATGAGGAAGAAAAGGAAGGAAGGGAGAGGGAGGGAGGAAAGGGAAGAAGGGAGAAAGGGAAGAAGGAAGAAGGAAGCAAGGAAGGAAGGAAAGAATGAGGGAAGAAAGGAAGGATAAGAAAGACAAACTATCAAACTCGACTAGGAAACAAACATCAACCATTATTTAAGCATTAAATATTATTAAAGGAGAAATACAGCAGGTTTCCGGAGCACGCCAGAGTCTCTCTGATAGGCTGCCATTGCTCTGGGGTTAATATGAGGAAATGGCATTCTTAAGAACCCATATTAACCTGTCTGTTGTTCTATGGACTGTGACAGCTGCATTTTACATCTTAATGGCTAACCATTTATTTCACACCAAAAAAAAGAGAGAGAGAGAGAAGGAAAGAAAGAGACATATTTTAACTCATGATGCAAGGCTGCAAGCTTTGCTCCCAGAAGCAGGCAGTGAGGCTGAAGCTCTAAGTAGGCCACATGTAAGATCCTACTGTGCGCCTCCTCTCCATTGGGGAAGATCCTCCGGCTCGTTGCCTTTCCTAGGCCCCTCTCTGGTTTGCCTCTTTAGGCCTTCCTCTGGGCTGTTGTGGTCTCTCAGGAGAGACAAGCTACTCACTTGGTTAGTGATTAAGCCACAGTAGCAAATAATCCATGGAAGGGCCCCATGCACAGGGGAAAGACAGTGAGGGCTTGTGGAGCCCAGAGGAGGAAGGGCCACGCTGGACCAGCGTCAGATTGAACCATATTGACATGTGCTCATTCAACAAGCATTTACTGAGCACCTACTATGGTCCATGCACTGCTCTAGAGCAGTGAACAACACGGACCCAGATGAGCGTCCACTGTGTGCCCACACCTCTGAGCATACTCTAGTGAACAAGACACAAGTGGGCCTGCCACAGAGGGCTTACATTCTAGTTGGGAAACAGACATTAATCAGATAACCGCTCAGATAAATGTGCAATTACAAGGACTCTGATGAACCCACAATGGAGGAAACTCCTACTCTGAGGGGCAAAGAATACTTTCCTGAAGAATTAATGCTAAGTCTAAGCTGAGAACTATAGGGGAGGAGGTGATTCCCAGGACTGGGGACATCACTTGCTCATTGAACATAATGGCCTGAGAGACGACAGGCTGGAATGAAACTCAGGGACTAAGGGGGACACATGGGAAGATGAGGTCAGCAAAGGGGACAGAGGACAGAGCAGACACTGAAGGTTTATCTGGGAGCTCAGGGAGCCCTTGAGGAGCTTGAATAAGGGGTGATATAATCCTTCCATCTTTGGCACTGTTCCCAAAGCTTTTCACACCCACCATTTTGGGGTCTGAAAGCAACCTAGTGAGGCAGGTGAGTCTGGAATTCTCCCAATCACAGATGAGAGAACTGAAGTTCTTCCGCGATGGATAACTTAACAATAATATTTGAAAGAGTGAGGAGGAGGGTCCAGGTCTTCCTGCTCAGGGCTGGTTGGAGAGGCAGAGAGGAGAGAAGAGGCTTCACCAACCCATGCATATTAGGAGCCGTGGCACAATGTGGCACGGGGAGCCTTGCATGGCTTGGAGAGGAGACCCAGTGTGAAAGCATCCAGCACCATGCCTGGCATGTGCCAGATGTTCAGAAATTCACCATTCAGCCAGTGCTCTGGTTTCCCACACTGTCTGACCACCATCATTCTACCTTCTGTGTTGATGGGTGTTTGGTTTGGTAGGGTGTGTGTGAGCTAGGAGGTGAGTTGTTTTTGTGCTCCTTACCCAAGTTAGGATCGCTCTTCCCACCTCCAAATTGTTCTACTGGGAGACATGCCTCTGTCCGGACACTATGCAGGGAAACTCAAGAAGACAACTGTCCCCTAGCACTTTGGGAGGTGGGACGATTGCTTGAGGCAAGGAGTTTGAGACCAGTCTGGGCAATATAGCAAGACCTTGTCTCCACAAAAAAAATTTGTTTTAATTGACCAGGCATGGTGGCATGTACCTGTGGTTCTAGCTACTTGGGTGGCTGAGCCTGGAGGATGGCTTGAGCCCAGGAATTCAAGGTTGCAGTGAGCTATGGTCATACCATTGTACTTCAGCCTGGGTAACAGAGTGAGACCCCATCTCTAAAGAAAATAAAAATAAAGGAAGACAACATTTCAGTTTTTCTGCTGTTTAACCCCAGGCCCTTACTACTGATTCTCTAGTACTTTGGTCAGAAAAAAAGTCCTTATCAAAAAAAGCTACTTTGGAAATATATTCACTCAAGAAGAATGACTAACATTCATGTATAAAACCCTTTTCAGACTTTTTTTCCATTTAATCTCCATATCAACCATGTGAGGTTGTCACTCATTATCGATATTTTATAAAAGGGACTTGAAGTCGTTGTCATTCATGACACACATAACAAATCCAAACCCAATCACAGGTCCTCTGACCCCTGTGTGGTCTTCTTTTAGCTGCATGGCAGTATCTATCTTGATATCATCATTTGATCACAACAAGCTTTTCCCAGCAGGGAGGCAAGCAATGGAAAGCCATTCTGAAAGTGTGCCTAGGATTTGTAGGAGAATAAAACCTTCCATGGAATTCGTCTTTGGTGTGTTCTGTTCAGTGAACACCCTTCTTCCGCGTCAGTTTAAGGCTGGTGGCCTTTCTTTCCTCTGTGGTGAATGTTTTTGGGTTTTCCTGCATATTGGAAGGGTGAGTTTGGACATCTTCCTGGTCGCCAGAAGGATGAACATGGACCCTTGGGACTACTTTCACCTGGAAGTCATCCTTCAGGGAGCCCAGATCCTGAAATTGCAGTTCCTTCTCTGTGTGTGTCCACCGGACATCAGTAAGGGAGGCCAGCCTGCATGGAAACTGTAGCACTGGAAGGGCCCAAGGCATGTAGCTGGCTCCCAGCCTCTTATTTTCCCATTCTACTGGAAGGTCGTGTTCATTCGAGCTTTTAAACCAAAAATAAATTATTGTAATCCATTTGCTAATTATACCATGTTGAAGTTCTAGACGCTGTAAATTGCAGCCGTGATATATCTAGATGAAGTTTCGTGGAGTTTATTTTTAGCTACTCAGAGAGCACTCAGTTTCCTAGAGGCTTCATTTGCAAGTCTAGGAGGGAACAGCAAAATGCATTTGCACAGCCCTCCTTGTCCTGTGACTAGGAGTTGCTGAATCTCTCTGGTTCACCTCTGTCAAAGGAGTTGGTGTAGTGGTTCACCTGAAAGGATTTGTCTGTCTTTAAAGTTCTAATTATGCCCTGACTATGGAAAATAGAATGTGTCTAAACATGGACTTTCAGGGCCCAGCTGATCCTAGAGAACGTCAAAAGACAACACACGAACACATGGGTAAACAAGGGACACGGCTTTCAGAATCCTCAGGCTCAGTGCTCAGGAGATACATTGACCCCCTTCTCCATCCTCATTTCGGGGGTTGGCTGAAGAGAGGATGGAAAGATTTTCTATTTATTTAGTACCTACTATCTGCATAACACACTGTTTGGTACTTGCATTTGAGCGGTCTTTTTTTTTTTCATGGTCTCCCCCATCCAAGGCCAATGTCATCTAGTTTCTGTCACACTCATTGACCTCTGTGTGCCAACCACTGGGCTTGGTTCTGAAAACATCTAAGGTGAAGTGGGGGCAACTCTTAGCTCCAGGGAGACCAGAAGGGGAGGTGAAGTATGCAATGAATATGTGGAAGTGCTTTCCAAGATGCGGTATCAGCTATGAATGATTGAAAACCAAGAGTCAATGGACTTAACACAGGTATATCTATAGTTGTGAGTAGGAGGTCATTTATGCCTGTTGAGGGTAGAGAATCAGGAAGGACTTCAAGAATAAAGAGGCATTTGAGCCAGGCTTGATGTGTAAATAGGATTGTTAAATGTGGGGATTGCGTGAGGGAAATCAGACAGACTTGGCCTTGGAAACTGCCCTGGCCAGGTCACATGGGTAGCTGTCCTTGGCCAGTCAGTTAATAACACATGGCACGCAGCTCACATCCCTTCCCCCAAACACTGTAATGTCTAGCAAGTTTTCTTCAAATTTGGCAAGAGTGTGACTCATGTTTTCAAAGGTGAGCATCAAAACATCCTTGGGAGCAATTCCTTTGTCAGGATGTTTCTTGTGTTCAGACTTCTGGTTAAACAGTCTTCTGCTGTATTTGTGTAATTTCTGGGTGGAGGGATGAATGAACGGTCAGATGGATGAATGGGTGGTTTGGTATCACTGTTCAACTGCCACAGCAATGAAATGAGTGCAGTGAAACTGCCCAGACTTGCTAATAGCTTTATGGCAAGAGCTTGAGCCTTGAATGAGGAATAGAATTTTCTCAGCACACAGTGTGGATAAAGGTTGTGCATTTGGAGGCAAGCAAAATGGCAGTGTGAAATGCATGACATTGTGGAATATGGTGAGTCACAGAAGCCAGGGTCTAGGCATGTGGGATGAGTATGTGTAGGCTGAGAGCACAGGCCTACACTTGAACTAGAGAGATTCTGCCACACAGTAGCTGAGTGATTCTGGGAAAATTATATCACTTTTCTAAGCTTCTGCTTTCTCATCTGTAAAATGGGAATATTAACAGTACTTATTGTGCTTATTGTGAAGACCCAGTAAAATAAAGCAATCTTAGCACAGTGATTGTCATGCACTTAATAAATGCAAGTTTATGATTGCTATTTTATTGTAACACTTCCAATTAAATTACAAAAATTCCAGTTCAAACCACAGAATTTAAGAATGAGGCAGAGAAAGTCCCTAGAGGAACAGAAAAAGAATCGAGAGAGACTGATGGTATAGACGAGGAGGCAAGAGAGTTCTAGAAGGGAGGGTGGTCTCTGCTGACCAATGACCCAGAGAAACTGTAGCAGATTGAGAAAAAGTGTCTGGAATTTGCAGTGACAACATCCTTATGATCTTAAAGAGAACATTCTGGGGGCAAAAGCCACAAAGCAGTGATTTGTGAAACATGTGGGAGTAGAGGAAGTGGTGGTCTAGATGACTCTTTCAGAAAATGTCTCTGAGAAGGCGAAAACAAACTTAGGGTGTAGTCAGGGACCAGGTCATGGGAAGGGCTGTTTGCTGAATGAATATTTGAACTCAGCACAACGCGTCTTGACCTTTCTAAACCCAGGCCCCATTCAATAGACATAAACATCACTTTCTCCTTCAAGACCGATATTCGCCTAACACCTAGTCACAGCTCCATTTGGTAGCCATACCTGCCAAGATCTTGTCTGGATTTACTTCCTGTAGTTGTATTTTTTAAACAGTAGGAATTCAATAATCTGATGGTATTGACATAGGCATTGCAGATGATGATGAGGATAGACTTGAAAGACAGTAAGAAGACTGAGCTGAGCAGGGGTGAGGAGTGAGGGGCAGGGAGGAGTCAAAGAAGGACCCTGGAGTTCTGGCATTGAGGACTGAGTGAATAGTGGCACCAACTGATGCGTGTCCCTTCCCTAAGTGGGTCCTCACGCCCACCTGCCTGGGTGACACTGCACGGGTTTGTTAAGACCAAATGACTAATGTGGTGATCATCTGGAAACTTTAAATGCTTTATAAATGTGGGCATCATTATTGATATTGTTATTAGCAAAAAAGAGCATACCTCGATCTCTTTCCTGTGCACTGTCTGCACAGCCTCATGACAGGGAGTATAATTTTAAGTGCTGGGAGGGAACAAGTGTTTATTTTGCTCCTATACCTTTTTATGGATGAGGAACTGGAGGTGCAGAGAGGTTTTTTAAAAAACTGGCGCAAGATTACACCCAACAACTGGAAAGTGCACATTCTTTCTAAACACACATGGCACATTTGCAAAAATTGACTATATCTTAGGTCACAAAATACATCCCAATGAATTTCAAGGAATCAGTATCCAACAGACCAAATTCACCCACCACAGGGCAGTTAAGTTAGAAATCAGTAACAGAAAGATGAGGTTTTTTTTAACCTATATTGAGATATATATATACAAAAATACTTCCAACGAACTCATAGGTCAGAAAGAAAGAACAATAGCAATTATAAAGTGCATATAAATGAATGATCAAAGTAATATTAAATATCACAAGTTATGGAATATAGCCAGGACAGCACTTAGAGGAAAATTTATGGCCTTAAATGTTTACATTTAAAAAGAAGAAGGCCTGAAAATTAATGAAATAGACTAAGTCTCCAATTTAAGCACAGCCGTGAACATAAATAAATAAGTCAGCCCAGAGTTCTGCAGTCATAAATGACGGAGCCAGTATTTGGGCATAGTGATGGCTGTCTTCAAAGTCCTCACTCCCTTACACCAAGTACCTCTCTCTCTTTGCTATTTTCCATAATATGCTTAGTGTTTAGAAATTCTCTCTCTCCCTAAGAGTTGAAGAAATGAGCCTGCAGGGTAACTTCCTGCATGGAAAGTTGATGATAAGTCTCACTCATTTACTCATCCATCCTTTTACTTGTTCATTCACTAACTATTTATTGAGCATTTGCTATGTGCCAGGCACTGTGCTAGTAACTGCCTTAGCAGCCTCTTTCCCCTGAGCATTCAAAAACTAGCCTTCATTCAGCCTGGGGCCAAAGCTAATGCTGCTGCTACTAATGCCCACCCCGCACCTCAGCCACACTCCCCCAAGCTGCCAGAATCTTCTCTGTCGCCTGTCAGAACAGAAGCCTCGTCAAAATTGACTGATATCTCTCTTGTCTCTTTCAACAGGTAGACTGAAATTACCATGTGTCCAAATTAAAATTGCATACTTCAAGGATTGTTTGAAGGACTATTCTTAGACCCTTTTAAGAAGATTTAAAGAAAAGTGAGTTGATTTTTTTTTTTACTTCAGAGAGTATTCATGATTTAAGTTAATGTTATGGGTGCTTTTTTTCTCTACCTCTTAAATATGCGTTAATAGGTAGACTTTATCACCATTTATTGTATAATAAAGGTTTTCTTTTTCACCTAAGAACAATGAGCAAGAAGGATAGGATTACAACTTGCCTTCCTTGTTAGATTTTCATACGTTTCAAAGTCTTGTGGAATCTTAAAGATGAAGCATGGACCATCCCCTCCTTGGTATTAGGTAGCCGTGGCAGCATTTCTGTAGATCACTGGCCTGCCCTGGGAAATCTCCTGGGTTTGCTGGGGAAGTTGGTATCTCCCCACATGTCGGATTTTTATAGAATTCTCCCCTGTAATCTGGATTTGAAATCCACCCGTCCTCACATCTTGCTAAACCTCTTTCTTCTCTACCTGATGGTCCTGTAGAGGATTGACCATAAAGAACATGTCCCTCCTCGAGATCTTTTCTTATTCTTTGCCCCTCTAATAATTTCTCGTAATTTGGTTTCTAGAGCAGCTCCAGCGCTGGTCCCCTTGTTATTAATCCAGTAAATGTCTCCTTAAAAAGAGACACAAGCCTGGGATATAGACAGAGCACTGCCAGAGTTCTTTGCCCCAGTAGACAGATGGGAATCAGAGGAGGATAAATCCAAAGAGAGACCTGGGTTCCAGTCCCGGTTCTAGTCTTGCTGTGTGTTCAGAAAAGTCAAGTCATCATTCTGAGCTTGGAGAAAACAAGGAATGTAGGATGAGATAGTTCTTAAGATGCCTCCCACCTCCCTGTGGATGGTTTTGCTGACTCAAAGGAGAGAAGTTCTGCTTCTCACTGTCTCAGGCATTGGAACGGGCCAGGACTTGGGGACAGTGGGATCTGGGCCCAATCCCACTTACTCCTTGTTGGCTGTGTAGCCATAGACTGTCACTTCTCATCTCTGAGCACCTGTTTTCTCAAGTGTGAAATAAGGACTTTTTTCTTCTTTTTTTGAGTCAGAATCTGTTGCCCAGGCTGGAGTGCAATGATACAATCACAGCTCACCACAGCCTCGTTGACCTCCTGGGCTCAAGCAATCCTCTTGCTTCAGCCTCCCAAGTAGCTGGGACTTCAGATGTGCACCACCACACCCAGCTATTTTTTTTTTTTTTTTGGTAGAGATGAGGTCTCTCCCTGTGTTGTCCAGGGTGGTCTCAAACTCCTAAGCTCAGCATCTTCTCACCTTGGCCTCCCAAAGTGGTGGGATTATAGGCATGAGCCACCGTGCTCAGCCAAGGATGTTAATATATGTTACAAAGGATTTGTGTAAGGATGTGCTGGGATCATGTACGTAAAGCACCTAGTGCATTATACCTGGAAAAAATTCCATAAATGGCATTCTCTAGGATTATTATAAGTAGTGATGGAGCTGCTTACCTTTGGACAGAGAAGACAAAAAGTGCTGGAGACTCTAAAGGGAAGAGAAAAGACAAGCTGTGAGCATACTTACTCTGGAGAGGGGAGAAGTATCCACATCCTACAAACTCGGCTGCAAACATAAGCCCAACCCCAGAAAGTTCATTAAAACTCTGCTTCTCAGAGTCGGACAAGGATGGATGGGCTGCTGTGGAAATAGACAGTGAAAAGGGAAACTTTCAGAGTGTGTCTGAGAAGCGGCATGAATTCTGCCAACCTCCAGCTGCCGCCAAACCCCAGCCCTGGATAGTGAGGATCAGTGCCCCTAGGACAAGGGTCCTTAGGCCCAAGCCTAGCAGGCCTTGCAGACCATCACTTATTTATATATGTTCAAAAGGCTGGTGGAGAGAGTGAGCGTGCAAGAGAGATTTGTAAACTGTGAAGTGTCCTGCATATATATGTGCTTGTGCATTATTCATGGATTATGAACTATTTCAGTACTTTGGAAGTCAAGAGAAAGAGTAAAACTCAGATAAGCTGAGTATATAATGAACCCATACAGTCCAGCCCACAGATTTCTGAGTGAAGCAGTGTGTATGTGTGTGCGTGGACACACCTGTGTGGACACATGTGTCTGTGTATTTGTGTGTGTGCGTGTTTGAGTGTGTATGAATCTTTGGCCCTTTGGATGTGGTCACCACTCTTTGCACAGTGAGTGGCTTTAAGGAGTATAGCATAGGAATGAAAACACAGGTTATGGAGCCAGTCAACCTAGCTCTGTAACTGATTTGCTGTGTGACCTCGGTCATATTCTTTGACAAGAGCCACACAGTCCTTGCTGTGCTGGAGCTTAAAGTCCGTGGAGAGGGCTACTCTGAGGATTTGGGAGGATACTTTATAGAATGAGCCCTTCACACTAAGAAGGTGCTCAGGATATGGGAAAGCCCTTCTCCCTGGTTAATGGCTTTCGTCAGAGTTTAGAGAATGTAGTCTTAACTTGCTGGATGAAAGGGAGGTATTTTTGGTTCCATAAGAGCATTCCCTGGAGGGCCCAGGCACCTCCATGGCTGGAGAGCCTATGTGGGCAAGCACAGTGTCTCGCCTTGCTGAAAGGCCAGGTCCAGAGGGGTTTCCACACCTTGCCATCCTTTTGAGTCTCTTCTCTCACTCTGGACTGTGGGGCTGGCAAATCTTAAATAATGGGGAACTGGAAACTGTTGTCATTTAAGGTATAGAACAAAGATCTTTTTTTAATTTGGAAATTTTAACTATAGCTAACATCCTGGCTGTAACGACATTCTCCAACAGCTGCTAACTGTAGATGCAGAGGTGCTACTCCAGGTTAATGCTCCTCTGGACATTGCTAACCAGGGATGCCCTTATCAGGGATGAACAGATCCAGGGGAGACTGCATAGTGTGTATTGCAGTGTTTTTCAAACTGTTGGTTGTGGTCCATTAGCAGGTCATGAAATTAATCTTGTGGCTCAAGGTCATCATTTATCAAAGTAAAAACAGAGTCACCCAGTAACCCATAGGGTGGGTAAAGGCATTGTATATACTCAATAATGGTCTCATATCCAAAATATGTGTAGTAGGAAATAAAGAAGAAATTCCTCTAAATCAGTAAGGAGAAGACAGACAACCTAATAGAAAAATGGACAAAAGACTCAAAAGAGGATATTCACATGGCCAAAAAGCATATGAAAACATTATTACTCTTCAGGGAATCTCAAATTAGAGCCACAATGAAATATCTCAGAATGGCTGAAATGAAAAAGACTAGACATAGTGTCATGTTGGCAATGATGTGAAGCACCTGGAACTCTCACACACTGCTGGTTGAAGTGTAATTGGTTTGATGACTTTGGAAAGCTGTCTGGAGCATCAGCTAAAGCTAACACACACAATTAGCACTTTCACTCCTTGGTATATACCCCTGACAAACACACACATATATCCACCAAAACACACATCCATGCACTTATGAAATGGATAAACACAGTGTAGTATATTCACACAGTGCAATATTACACGTGGCAATATTGGTGACCCTCAGAAACATGATGTTGAAAGAAAGAAGCAAGCACAAAGAAACTTTATGACTGCATTTAGTAAGCAAAACGAATCGACAGGAAAGATCCCCCAAAAAGCAGAATTTATTTATATAGAATTGCATATTTCTTCTTACATGTTTAAACTTCAGTCACCTCAAAGTACTCTCCGTTTGATGCAGTGTATGTATCAGGATGATTTTTGTACTGCTCAAAACAGTTTTTGAACTTGTTACTTTTGATGCCTTTCGGTGCTTCTGCCTTTTTTTGTTTCACCTCTTGCACATCAGCAAAACATTTCCCTATGAGGGCTTTTTTCATCCAGGGAAACAAACAAAAAGTTGCTTGTGGTGAGACCAAGTGAATAGAGAGGGTGGGGTGTGGGGGTCATGCTGATTATTTTGGACAAAAACTGCTGAACACTCAGCACAGTGCGGGCAGGTATGCTTGTCAATCTCCCATCATGAAATGGACAAAAACGCTGAAAGAATCTCCAAAAAACAAAAATTCACTGAAGCCGAATGCAACCTCTCACAACAATCCTAACTGTTGCACTGATGCCGATGGGTTCCGAGAACACTTATCTAGCAGGGGAAACCTATACTACAAGGGGTCTGCCCTTCAAAAAATAATTCTGGCTTTTTTGGGGTCTCCTCTCGTATGTTGTCAGAAGTCTGGGTGGTGGTTGCCCTTGGGGCAGAGTAGGCAAGTAGAGGGAAGGCAGAGGAGCTCTCCTGGTACCAGTCTTCTGTCTTTCCACCCAAGGGCAGGTAATGGGATATTTTCAATTTGTGGAAATTTACCAAGCTGTTCATTCATGATATGTACCCTCTATTGTACTTATGTCATACTTCAATAAAAGTCTCTAAAATGAACACAACAGAGAAGAAAACATAGCAGGTGGTAAAGGTAAGCATCATTAAGTGACACTTCGGTGACATGTTCCTCTCAATATGTGTGTGTGTACTGAGTTGAGGTGTCAAATGCATTTCATACTGTAAGTCCCAGTCAGAAAATGAGAGCCGCTGATTTAATCTGACCCTCCTGTTTTCAGGTGAGGAATTGGAGCCCCAGAGAACAGGGGAATTGGGTACAGAGCTGGGAGGAAGACAGAGCTAAGAAGAAATCTCTAGGTCTCCTGCTGCTGATTCTACACTGAGCCTGTTTACACTGCCTGGGTGGAATGGCGCATTCAGATTAGTAAGCTCAGTCTGGCACCTTCATCTCTGGGAGGCAGCCCTGTGGTTTTGGTCCAAAGGGAGCTGTTGTTTTTCCACCCACGGACAGTAGAGTTAGAGGCCCAGCCACCGCTGCAGGGGCTTGGCTCTAGCTCCCCAGGTCTCCCTCCTCCTTCCTGCCTCTTCTGTCTAAATCTGCTTCCCTCAGAGCGCCGGAAACACCACTGCACTCAATTCTGTTTTCGTTTGTGGAAAACGACTGTCATGCCAAAGCTGTTTGATGGTTATAGAAGTTGGAAAACTGTGAAGAAAATACACTGGGAGAACAAGATCTGACAGGGTATGCTTCAGTTCTGGCTTGGTGCTTTTATTTTGTTTCAGCATTGTGAGTCCATTCAGCAAACCTTTTCTGTGGGGTCGGGGGCTCTCATGTTCCGAGAGTGTTAGAAGAGCTAGATGCGGGCCTGTTCCTGTCAGGCAGAGCTGCTCTGAAGAGGGAAATGTGTGGATTTTTAAAGACTCAATCTGACCCTCACGCAGGGCCTGGAAGCACCTTAAATAGAAGGGTAAATGTCATCAGTGGCTTGCTCACTCTTTTGACTGTGACCCACAGCACAAAATACATGGGACATCTGAACTCAGGACATATCCCCACCCACACAGATAAACAGGTGAGGCTTAAGATGGAACAGCCTAGGCCGCCAGAAGAGAGACCTCTAGCCCACACTTGGGGATAGGGAGTCAGGGGTGGGGGTGGTCAGAGAAGGTACCAAACCTCAAGAGGCTTGAGCTAAGGATTAAAGAGAGGGAACACAGGAAAGTTGCTGAGGTCTGCCAGCAGGCAGGAGCCTCATCTGAAAGAAACCATGATACTGAATCTAGGGAACTGCCTGTGGTCCTGTGGAGTGAAAGCTGACAGGGTATGCCGGGGGAGGTGGGAAAGGAGCCAGAAGACGTGGGCAGCAGCAGATGGCAAAGGGCCCTGCGCCCTGACACAGAGTGTCCAGGATGAATAGAAATCCATGGCCTGAGAGTCACAGAGGCAAGAAGTGCTTGTCACCTTGGAGACAGAATAAGAAATGTAGGCAGATGCTATGAATGTTGGTGCACACCTCGAATTTGGTTTTACCACTTGCTTGTGTCATTTTTGAAGAAAACTTCAGAGACATGTTCTGGTGTAGGCCTGGTTGAAGACGGGAGCTGGAGAGATGAGTAGGACAGAGTCCCCAGACTTAAGAGTCCTGCCAATGGACAGACAAAGCCCAACACGAATTTGACATAGTACTTATTATTCTAGAACAAAAAGTCCCGAACTGTGTTCTATGACACATCAGCCCTACAAAATGTTAAATAAATAAATAAGGATGAGGGCTTCTGTGTTGAGTGATCCGAGAAGCACTGTGCACTGTATCCCTCCTGGAAGATCTCGGCGCCACTAACACACTAAAGGCTCTGAGAAGATCTGCAGTGAGGGTGCTAACCTAATGTTTCTGAAACTTACTTGCCCCAGAACGCTTTTTGCACGTCTGTTCAAATTCCTCTGTTCTTTAATTGGGAAGGGCCAGAAGGCTGCTTTGGAGAAAACACAGCCTCCTGGAGGAGGGATATTTTATACACATTGTACAAGGTCCAGTCTGAGCCTGGCATGGTGTCATGTCCCCTGTTAGTGCTCAGTGAATAAATGAAGAAGTTGCTACTATGTTTGCCTGATAAGAGGAGTCCAGAGTCCTCTGCAGAGGCTGGAAATAGAGAGATTACATGTAGCTGGGTAGATGGACAAGTGTATTCTTGGCAGTATAATCCAGGGCCCCCTTCCTCTGAGTTGGCCCCGCTCTTGACTGTTTGGAAAAAGGCAACAAGGGCAGCAAAAGAAAAAGTAAACCCTGAAACCTGACTGCCTGGATTCGAATCCCAGTCCTGTTACTTCATAGCCAGTTTCTTGGATGAGTTGTCTTTACCTTTCTGTGTCTCAATACTTTCATCTGTAAAATGGACCTAAACAGAGTGCCACACTCAAGAATTGGGCCCGGGATGAAATGTGTTAACATCAACCCAGTCCTTAGCATGGGCCTGGCACATAGTAAGCGCTATGTGAGCATAAGATATATGAGACAATCCTCATCTGTGGTCTTCCAGGAGTCACCCCCGGGGCCTTTGTCTGAGCCCCCCCATACTGGCACCAGGAAGGGCCAGGATGACGGTTCCTCATTTTCAGTAGTCGGGGCTGTTTGAGGTAAGGCTCAGGTTCCTTTCCCAGTTAGTAGTGCTCCACCATGCCAGCTGGGTAAATATTTCTCAGGGAGCCCAGCACATCTATTATTAATTTGCTGCAAGCGGTTGCTGTACTTTCCAGAAGAGCTTCTACCTACCGATGTTTTTTTAGGCTGTTGTGTTCTTCTGACCTTAGAGCTCTTCATGGGGTGGAAATCAGTCTCTCCTGCCTTTGTCTCCCTGGGGGGAAGGATGGATGGTTGTGAGAGCTATGGACAGGGTTGCATCTGGACTCATTGGATCTGATCATAGTTTACAGGCCAGAAACCTGGATATCATTCTTGGCAGTTGTGACCCCATATCTAATCAGCCACCAAGGCCTAGAGATGCTATCTGTCACGAATGGAGTCCCTTCTCTCATCCCTTATCTAGTCCCAGGGCCATCTCTCATCTTCTAAGCCCCAGCTCCCTGATTGTTACACTAAATCAGACCCCCTGGTTTGTGTTCCCATAGAGCCCCCTTTTTAAAATCATCTTTGAAAACTTTAAATTAGCTGTTCAGCTCTGACTTCTCTGCTGGACTATACGCTTCATTTTCATCCTAGTAATGGTGCTCGACAAATATAAATCTCTTCCCAGTAATGACAGATAAGAGTATGCTTTTCCTTTCTCCTCCCTTTTTTCTTTCCTTCCTTCCTTCCCTCCTTCCTTTCCTCTTTCTTTTTCTTAATTACAATTGAAAGGGGACTAGCAATCACTTGGTCAAACTGTGTTCCCTAGAGCAGCAGTCCCTAACCTTTTTGGCATCGGGGACTGGTTTCGTGGAAGACAATTTTTCCACAGACAGGGGCAGGGGGAATGTGCAGTCAAACCTCACTGCTAATGTTAATCTGTATTTGCAGTCACTCCCAGCACTAGCATCACTACCTCCACTCCACCTCAGATCATCAGGCATTAGATTCTTATAAGGAGCGTGCAATCTAAATATTCCCATGTGCAATTCACAATAGGGTTTGCACTTCTGGGAGACTCTGATGCCTCTGCTGATCTGACAGAAGGAGGAGGTCAGGCAGTAATGCTAGCAATGGGGAGCAGCAAATGAAGCTTTGCTCACTCACCCACCCACTGCTCACCTCCTGCTGTGTGGCTCACCTCCTAACAAGCCATGGACTGGCATCAGTCCATGGCCCAGGGGTTGGGGACCCCTGCCCTAGAGGAACCTCAAGGCTCACTATGGAAAGAAAAGAAACAAAATAGGCAGAACCCTGGGCCACTCCCACCAACCCCTTACCAACCCAGCAGCAACCTCAATCTCTCTTAGACATTGGAATTTTACTTAAGATGTTCTTTTAATGAAAAATAAAAAGTAATTCTTCTATGATCAAAGGTTTGGACAACACTGATCTATTCATACAGTCTTATTTTTCAGAGCAAATATGTGCCAAGTGCTTTGCATAAATATGTTCACTCATAAACAAGAAAGGTATTGTCCTCATTTTGTAGATGCAGAAACTGGTCCTAGAATAGTTAGGAAATAAATGTGTCCATGGTCACACAGCCAGTGTCCAGTGGGTCCAGAATTCCTATCCAGGATTTTTAGACTCCAAACTCCACTTTCCAATGCCACCTGCAGCCTCTTAAAAACCTGTCCTCCAGCAAACAGTGGGTTCCTGAGCCAACCTTGCAGTTTGGCATGGTTGCAGTGGTCAGAGACAGATCACTGGGATTTAATTAGGCACCACTTGCTCAGAGGAGTAGGCCCTCATTCCTAGGGTTTCCTGGCTGTGCAACTGTGAGATGCTAATTAGAGAGAAATGAAGTCTGTGTCAGCCAGGGAAGAGCTGGGCTGCTCTACCGAATGCTCCTTTATGCCCAAAATAAAGCGGCTTGGCTGGAAGCCCCAAGTCCCTTCAGCACAGCCTAGGTCTTCCTTCCCATGTGTCAGGAATTTCTCCCAAGAAAATCCTAGAAAAAGCAAGCTCCCCAGATGAGAAAACTGTGTTCCTGAGTGTACAAGGAGGCAATATTTGTTTTACCTTGAGCTTGATGGTCTCTCTTGCCTTTCCTTTGTCCCCAAGCCCAGGTTATTTTGACTCTCACTTTGGGGAGAAGTCTGGCTTAGTTAAACAGCAATATTAATGAGAATGTAAGACAGGAAAGCTAAGTTCTTGCCCTAGCTCCCTGAAGAGCTCACCATGTGGCTTTGGGCTTGTCACATGGCCCTCTTAGTCCCAGTCTCCCCATCTGAGAGCATTTTGGACAACATGATCATGCCCACCATTCCAAGGAAAGTTATAAGCACTGACTCTGGAGCTGCACTTCCTGAGTTTAAATCCCAACTCTGCCATTACTAATGTGAGACTTGGGCAAGTTATATAAGCTTGCCTTGGTCTTATCATCTGCAAAATCAGGTGATAGTAATGTCTATCTCATAGATTCATCATGGGGATATGGGGATTAACAAGTAAAGTGATTAGAGTAATGCCCCACACATACTTAATTATTTAATTAGCTATTATATTTGGTATTTATGGTTTGATCATCTCCATTCATGAAATCATACTTTGTGATTCAGCACTTTTGTTTGCCTAGAGTATGTCTAAAGTCTCTCAGTGATCAGTATTTATACTTTCCACTTTTATTAGATAAAATATATAATGACAGAAAGCTGCTATGGATTCAGTTTTTTTTTTTTTTTTTTTTTTGAGTTGGAGTCTATTCTGTTGCCCAGGCTGGAGTGCAGTGGCATGCTCACGGCCACCCCAGTGTCGACCTGTTGGGCTCTGGCGATCCTTCTGCCTCAGCCTTCCAAGTAGCCAGAACTACAGACACGCGCTACCATGCCCAGCTAATTTTTAATTTATTGTGGAGATGAGGTCTCGCCAAGTTGCCTGGGCTGTCTCAAACCCACGGGCTCAGGCATTCCACTTGCCTCAGCCTCCCAAAGTGCTGAGATTACAGGCCGAGCCACCGAGCCTGGCCTCAGTAATGTTTTAACTCCATGTGTGTTCATCACAATAGATCCTTCATATGCTGTGCAAGACATTGGCTCAGTTATAGGCAGTGCTTGGCGAGGCAACGTACTGGTGCCCAAATCCTACCTGTTAGAGACCTCTGATTTAGATTATTGTTGCTCCTTTCAGCCTAGTTCATGTCCATGGTAGGTAGCACTAGGCTAATGTTTGAATGAACAAAACAAGTGGAAGGATGGAATGATGGAAGGGTGGATGGATGGATGGTGGATAAGTGGATGGATGGATGAGTCTGTTTTATATTTGCCTCTTGATATAGTTTGAGCAGAATAAGTGTGTGCGGGTGTAACCGTGTGAGTGTTTGTGAGCATGTTATTTCTATCCTAGGGAAGTGGATGGTCATAGTTACATATTTTGCATATTCCTCCATCTGTTCATTTATAAGGTCATTTTTCACTGGAGCCCTTTCAGCTGTCCTGCGTTGACAATAGATAAGCTCTCCCTCTGCTTCTCCCGTGCCTTCCTCGTCCAACAATGAGGCTTTGTGCTGGGAAGATTGCCTCTGGATGCTTCTTTCCCAAGGCTCCAAAGCCTCGTCTGGCTTCTATCAAGGATGCTGATGGGGGAGGGGGCCCAGACAGTTGGATTCAGGGAGCAGTGCCTATGGCCTGGTGCCAACTCAACATGTCAGGCTGAGGCAGACAATTCAGTGTCTGCTCTGGGCTAAAGGCAGCCTGGTTACCTGAGCTGGCTATCCAGCTATTTGCAGCCTCTACCCTGGAAGTCATCAAGCTCTGGTTTCCAGAGCCTTTTCCTCCAGGCCCAGGAGCAGATACAGATCTGGAAAGGATGGGTGGGAGATGGGAGAGGGATGGGCAGCCAGCCTCAGGGTGTGAAGAATCTCACCCCATGGGGCAGGAGGCTGCAGTAGCTACTTCCTCTCGGGGCTTCAAATCACTAATGAGATTAAAATGCCAACGGTCTGCCTCTACACACACTTCCTTAGGAACACATTGGCTTGAACTGCTTAATAAGTGTTAGTCAGGGATCTAAGAAAGGTCCGGGCAGGCGCCAGGCCGATGCCTTGTTGATTAGATTACTAAATGTGGCGCCCTTTGAAAGCCAGAAGTTGCTGGAGAGCAAAGCCATGTTGAGACTTCCTTGGTAACCCCGGCACTCCCACTGTTTCCAGAGCTTACAAATCAGTGAGCTGATCTGGGTATGGAATGGTTATGACAACAATTTAGATAACAACAGGGACAGCAATGATGATGATTATCACAATAATAAGTAGTGGTTATCAAACCTGAATATGCACCAGAAATGCCCAGGAATTGATTCACTGGTTTGCTTATTGTTTTTTGTTGTTTTTGAAATACAGACTCCTGGGCCTCATCCCTAGTGATTCTATTTCTCTAGATAGGGATGCCTAGGATACGCTTATCAAGTGTGCTGATGATTCTAATGTACCTGGCTGAACCCTGGCTTCGGAAACTGCTGCTCAGTGAGGACACAGGGCCCAGATTTGTATCTGACTGCCACTTCCTGTGTATGGTCTCATGCCTGTTGCTTAGCCTCGGAACCTCAATTTTATCATCTTCAAAAAGGGATTAGGTAAGCCGGGCTCGGTGGCTCAGCCTGTAATCCCAGCGCTTTGGGAGGCTGAGGTGAGTGGATTGCTTGAGCCCGCGGGTTCGAGACTCGCTTGGGCAACTTGGCGAGACCTCATCTCTACAATAAATAAAAAATCAGCCGGGTGTGGTAGCGTGCGCCTGTAATTCCGGCTACTCGGAAGACTGAGGCGGAAGGATCGCCAGAGCCCAGCAGGTCGAGGCTGCAGTGGCCGGGAGCGGCCACTGCACTCCAGTCTGGGTGACAGAGTGAGACTCCAACTC